>KQ995263.1:12517-41848 GCA_001598015.1 Dorcoceras hygrometricum
GTCCACGATAAACACATTCCTTCCATCCTGTTCATTTCCCTCCATCTTCCTGCTGTGAATTACCTGCACTCAATAAAAACTAGTGAGCCAGAGGCTCAGCAGGTAAATCTGGAATAACAAAAGTAAGAATACAATTTCTCAAAACTGGTACGTACTGGAGCCTGAACTTTACGCTCAAGAATAAGTCCACGATAAACACATTCCTTCCATCCTGTTCATTTCCCTCCATCTTCCTGCTGTGAATTACCTGCACTCAATAAAAACTAGTGAGCCAGAGGCTCAGCAGGTAAATCTGGAATAACAAAAGTAAGAATACAATTTCTCAAAACTGGTACGTACTGGAGTCTGAACTTTACGCTCAAGAATAAACAAGCGTAACATAACTATGAAGTCTGATAATAATCAAAAACATAAGCATGAATCAATTCTGAAAACATTTTCTTTAAACATCTCTTAAGGGCTGCGATCGTAATCACACTTGTGCTCTTCATTCATTTTCTGGGAAAATTATGACAATACTTTAAACATTTGGCCCATTTCGCTTGATCAAACTCCTGATATCAGTCTTAGCACTATGGCTCGTGGTTGAAGGGGTATACAGTTCCGTCGAACTGTAATCCTAATCCTTCCTGGTTAAAAGGGCACACGGTTCGTCAGCCGCGCACTCGCCTTTTCATTAGGGACCCTTTTCATTGTTATAACTTAAAACATTTCATAAAACAATGTTCTGCTCCTTCTTCCTCTCGTACAAAACTGTTTTCTTTCTTTCATTCGAATTACTGGTTTTCGTTTGTTTGATGATATTCTGGAACTGTAAAGGATTTCCTCGTAATGCTCGTGAAGATGAAAACTGAATAATTTAGCTAGTTGAATCTGTCAGATAAGTCGAATGATTCATTAAACTAATTTAGAATTGAAGGAAGAATAAAATTCTGAGATTTTCGTTATCTACTGAAGAAAACGAAGAATGAACAGTGACCAGCTGGGATGAATAGTACCAGTCGCAAGACTAATACCAGCCGAGTGAACAGTACTTAGAAATAAGTATAGCAACTGCTGAAATAATGAAGTGAAGTACATCTGCTGGTGAACAGTACCAGTCGCAACGAATAGGAATCAGTCGCAAGACTAGAATCCAGTAGCGAGGTCTTTTAAACAATTATAAAGTGAAACGATGTCGTAGCGCATAACTCAGTCGCTACAACCAGTCGCTACAACCAGTCGCTACTGCTGATTTTACAAAACATCTGCTGAATTTGCGAAAGCAAAGCATCTGCTGAATTTGCAAAAGCAAAGCATCTGCTGAATTTGCGTCTGCTGATTTTCAATCAAAGAAATGAAACAACTGATTTCATACTTAGAATATTTTCGATAAGGCATTATCAGCAGTAGTATAAGAACCAGCTCTTGTTCTTAATATACAGATAACCATGAACTACGAAGGTTACCTTCCTCTAAAGACTTCGACATATCTTATGAAACTTCTGGAAAAGATCGAATAAGCTACTTGTAAGCTACATCGACAAATGAATTACTGAAAAACTCAGGAATTCATTAGAAGAACATCATCCAAACCTTTTCTAAATCATCTTTAACTTAAAATCAAGTAACTCAAATTCTTTCAAAAACATAGCATGAACTTTACGGTTTTCTTGAAGAACAGCCGAGGCCATCTCCCTTCTCTTTAAAACCATACATAATCATAAAACAGAATTGAATATATGCTTTCTATTGAGTGAGCAAGAAACAGAGTTTACTTGCCTGGTATCTTTAACACAAGAACAGCAAAGAATTCAGTGTACTTCTTGCACACCGCCTGTTTCCTTGAAAATGCTTTGAAAAGATTTTTGTTCGGCTTCTTGAGAGCGAGCACCGCTTAATATGATTTGATTTGAAAGTAATGATGCATGAAGCAGCTTAAGATTCTATTTATATGATTTACAATGACTAAGGAAAACAAACACGTTACATCAATATGCCAAACTTTATAAGAAGCGTGCCCTGTTTCTTGTTTAAATCAAAAGATGTGCATGGAAACCGAGGATTTTAGTTAAATAAAGGATCCACTTGGTTTTCAGAAGTCACTAAATACTTACTGTACTTGCATTCTAATATTTGAATATCAATCCAAAATAAAATAAAGATTGATCATAGCATAGATAGAAATATTCAAGAATCGAATTTGTAATAGCAATGTAATCCCTCAATCTCATATCTTTCTAATTGTGGACTTCTAAATGATCTGGTCGTTACATTAAACATATTCCAAATCAGCAGAAACATGAACAATGGCTGAATTTGAACATAACTCAGGCAAGCAATCACAAATCTGAAAGAGAACAATACATATGTTTTCATGGCGTAGCAAGAATCAGATTTACTTGCCTTAACACAGGAGAAACACGAAACACAGCAGGTCTTAGCAGCAAGTCTCCTCAAGCACCGCAGCGAGTTTCCTATTGTTTCTTTGATGAAAAATGAAGGTTTTATTGCAAAATGATGAACTTATAGTCCACATGTGGGGACATCGATTACTTCTCTAATCTTATGGGGAGATTAATAAGCTAACCTAGTTAACTAATGGAAATATTTTTTTTTTAAATCTAGTTTTTCGATTTTTCTCGCTGAAATCTGAACATGCTTCCATTAATTTAAAGGAACTCGAGCATAAATAAAACATGAGTCTAACGAATGTTATGTAGATGTCAAAATCAAAAGTTACTACAATACAAATTGATTTAAATATACATAGGACATCAGTGTAGCAACTACAACATTTTTGAGTTCAAAGTCCGACTGCTCTACTTCTTAACCACACCCCCACTTCTATGGTTCAATCCTTGAACTATCCTTGTTGACTCCGACCAGCTCCTGCCCCACCTATTGCCATGCACACATACAAAACAAGGCAACAGCAGGAAAACTCTGGTGAGAAAACAATCTCAGTATAATCGACATATAAATGGAATAACGTAAATCATTTTATATCAAAATTACCATATCAAATCGAAATGAAATGAATATATCGCATCTATCAAAATAAGAACTGATTTATCTCGAATCGATGCCATCAAGATTCGTATCCGATCTTGACATGGATATCCATCTAACGAAATCAACTCAGACTTCGAAAATAAGATCATATCAGACCTTGGCATTAGAATCAATTCATTTTCTATTTCATATAATCTCATATCGAAGTAAAAGATCCACTACCTGTGATGGATCAACAAATATAACTTTAAATTCTAAATCAAGAAGAGTAATTCGCGATTATGTGATTTATCGGGATAACTCAAGAAATATCATTCTCGAGTATTCACATTTCCTGACTCTCCATGTCAAACTTTACCATTGTTTAGCTCTGTTTTGGAATGATTCAAATCTGCAACATAACACCAAAACATTCATATCAGACTTCATGCTGAAATGTAATAGCAAGAACTTATATCAATCTCGGTCCAATCATTCAATATCAATCATCATTCAATTCTACCATTCTCGAGTTCGATGAACTTCAATTGAAATCTGAAAGGGAGTATAATATAATCAAAATCAGAATCCAAACTCAATCCGATACACGGCTCAATCATTCGCCCCAAAACTCATCAATTCTCGAATCGGCGGCGTAACCGCTAAAAATCGATAACCCGAACTTTAAATATATCAAGATATCAATCAAATACAATCCATATCACAACCATATCATCACTACAACAGCATAAATAATTCGAAATCAGAAATACTAGCAAGCTTCCTTTTCAAAGATATCTCAAAAATCATAACTAATTCAAACGCCGAGCTTTCCTCGATCCGTCTTGGATATACAATTGATGTCCACTCAAGAACATATATATATCATCATAATCTGATTCCATAAGCACCTCAAAATCAAATCATAGTAGAACATAATAAAACTTACATCAGAACAAAGCCTTCGATGCGAGGATGATGAAAAATCTAAGCTTGTAAAATAACAAAAGTGGGGTGAAAAGATGCTGAACCTACTGCCTTATTTCGTGCAAATGGAGGTGAAGAGATGAAGTGTGAGGAATCAGATTTTAGATTAGTGATTAATCGAAATTGATTTGGATTTGTCGCGTAGATTTGAGGGTTTTACGAGACAAATCTGATTCAAGTTGAATTTCAGACTTCGCACAAACGCAAGGAATCAGTTGTGGCGCATTTCAGACATCTACTGTAGCGAGTGAAAAATGCGTCGTTGTTTTTCTATTCAGTAGTAGCGTTTGAAGAGGTATCTGCTGGCAGCAAGTGTGCGGGTGCGAGGATTAATGAGAACGTGACACGTGTTGGTCAACCTTTTGGTGTTGACTGCTGATGTAGAAGCACTACCAGCTATTGGTTTGAGTGACCAGCTGCTGATGGTGAAGCGACGTCGTTTTGATAAGTTGGAACACAGCGTTTTGGGTGCAACGCTTTTGATCAGCTGTTGGCAGCGAAGGTGACGTGTTCTTGATACATCGTCGTTTGAATTGTTTAGCGTGACCAGACGTTGGTTTGATCAGCTGTTGGCAGCGAGGATGACGTATCCCTGATGCGACGTCATTTTGTGTAGTTACGCTTTGAGTTAATAAGCGTATTTCAGCTGTTGGTTGTTTTGGTAGGAATCTGTCATCAGCTGTTGGAACGCTGTGGCGTCGTTTTTATTAGTTGATATGGCATTGTTTTGGTGCGTGAATAGAAATGCAACGTTTGATGGTTGCTGCTGATTTCGTTGAGAGGAAAAGCTGGTTTCTGGTGTAAGATTCCTACTGTAGCAACGTCTGATAGATTAATCAGCAGCTGTTGTATGGAGTTATATAGACAAGTGTTGATCGAAACTTAGAATTATTTCGAACCCGATATTTCTCATCTCCATCTTCAAACCCTCGTCTTAGCTACTTTCACCGTAACTTTTATCCCGTCAATTGCCGCCGTTCTTCGCCGTTGTTTTGAGTGATTTTGGTGGCGCTGGATTCCTTGTGAGTTGCTCTTCCGATTTTTACCCCGTTGAGGCTGTAGAACGACCTTGGAAAGGATCACGAACTTGCTGGTTTCTTCGTACAGTGGAACTCGATAGTTCTTCCGCTAGTTTCAGCTTCTGGGTAAGAATTTCCTGTCGTTCTAAGCTTAGTATGAACTGCTAGTACTTTGTTTAGAAGTAGAACCGGAGTTAGGTTCTTGGCCGTAGGAAATATTGTTGAGAAGTTCATATTTGAAATATTCATGAGTTAATTATTGAGTTTCCTTAACAGATTTTAGGTTCTAGGTGCATCCTGCCGTGATCACCGTAGCAGAAGGAAGCTGACTTGCTTCAATAGTTTGTGCCCTGCCTTTGTAAATCTGTTGAGGTAGAAATCAGCCGTTGGAGGTACGAATTGAGCAGATTTGGCAGATTTGAGCGTGGACATGGCTGTGATTGATGTTATGAAATCTGCTGATGTGATTCTGTGTTTTTACGTGATACGGTTTTGTTGAATTGTTTGAGTTGTACATTCTATTTTCACGTATTGAATTGTATGCATTGTGAATTGAATATTTATTGGCATACATGAATACATCTTGAGCATGATAGACAGATTGATTGATGACCTGATTGATAGCCACGTTGTGACTGGCCGACAGATGTGTCGTGCCTGAAAAGTCCAACGCTATCATCGGAGTGGTGACTACCGGATTCTAGTGTCTACCACCGAGCTGTGATGGGCTGACGGGCTCTGAATATCACGGACCGATGATTTCCCCGGTTGATACACCATGCGGGTATAGAGGCTGATTGAGATGATTTGCCAATTGATACACTGGTCTAGCTATCCGATCCTTGATAGCCCTCATGCATTTCATAGCATTGATTATAGCATGTTGCATGATTAGCTGTTTTGATAGCTCTTCGTACTGAGGCTTGACCTCGTATTTATTTTCCTGCTTTTGTGTTGTTTGGGTTTGTGTTACCCATTTGCAGGATCTTCAGGTAACCAAGCTGGACCGAGTGGAGTGCCAGCTGGTCGATCTCCGTTTCCTTGAGTCCAAGTTTATTTTATGATATGTATTGAACCAGGGGATGCCCCGTGTTTTATTGTATTGGGGATCTGTATTTGAGTTGAGACTTATTGTTACCTGCTTTATATGAGTTTGAGTCAACTCTTATTTTGATTATGAATATTTTGAATGATGATTTTGAGTTCAGGCCGAAATGATTTCGAAAAGTTTTTAAGCCCGATTTTACGCTTCCGTGATTTTGTGCTTAATTGTGCTATATTATCTGTTTATTAGCACGGGGCCTGACATTTTTGGTATCAGAGCTTAAACTGGGATAAGCTCGATTTCTTTTGATCACACTCGAGTCTAGGCACAGAGTTTTGATTTGATTTTGATTGACTCTTTGATTTATGTGATCTTGTCTATGTTATATATCTGCTGTGAGATCTTACCTCTAGACTTGTTTAGATGCCGCCGAGGAGAGGAAGAGGTAGGACGACTAGACGTACCGAGGAGGAGTCTAGGGCAGGTAGCGATGATGATATTCAGCAGGTTGAGAACGTTACTAGACAGATAGGCGAGATGGAATTGGTTTTAGCTAGGTTTCAGCGGACGAACCCTCCGACATTTTCTGCAGCCGAGGGTGGTGCGATGGCTGAGGCTTGGTTAGTTCAGATGGAGGAGTTGTTCAATACTCTAAAGTACGCTCCCGAGAAGAGACTGAAGCTGGCGGTGTTGCAGCTGAGAGACAACGAACAGCGCTGCTGGAGAGGTACTTCTCGTATCCTTCGTGATAGTGGGGCTGTGATCACTTGGGAGAGCCTCTGTGAGGCTTTTCGATAGGAGTATACCCCGGAGTCCTTCTATAACAGTCGCGAGCGAGAGTTCGACAACCTGAAGCAGGGTA
This sequence comes from Dorcoceras hygrometricum, assembly GCA_001598015.1. Classification (NCBI taxonomy): domain Eukaryota; kingdom Viridiplantae; phylum Streptophyta; class Magnoliopsida; order Lamiales; family Gesneriaceae; genus Dorcoceras; species Dorcoceras hygrometricum. Next base: position 19,404 of record KQ995263.1, read on the forward strand.
ACATGCGAGTGGTTGAGTATGCCCGACAGTTCTCTGCTCTTTTGATCTATGTGCCACACGTAGCCAACCAAGAGAGGACGAATAGGAACAAATTTCTGAAAGGTTTGAGGCCTGATCTATACCGGATGGTTTTGTCCGGTTCACCTGCGACCTTTATCGATGTAGTGAACCGAGCGGTTGATATTGAGGAGAGTTTGCTGAATGAGGATGCTCCGACTCAGCCGATTATTGGACGCACCCATCAGCCTGTTCAGGATGCGTCGCAATCTTTTTATTCTCCTCAGGGGTCGCAGCAGCAGACGAATCGCCAAAGGTTTCGACCTCGAGGGAAACAGTTCAAGAAGAAGGAGAATTCGAGTTCCTCTGGTTCGGTGAGTTCTAGTTCTGGCAGTAGTTCAGGCAGCATGTCTTGTGGACAGTGCGGAGGAAGGCATTCGACTTCACAGTGTCGTGGATTTCAGGGGTTTTGCTATAACTTGGACAGCCCGGACATTTTCAAAGAGTATGTCCTTTGTTGAGGGTTCAGTCTTCAGTTCCTTCGCAGCAGGGATCAGCTGGTGGTTCTTCTCAAAGACCGCAGTTTCCTGCCCCTACCAGTGATCTGGATTCCAACCCCGTGAGCCTTCTAGGTTTGGAGCTCCTTCGAGACCTCAGTTTCATATTCCACAGCAGGCCCAGACGAACGCTTTGACGAGAGAGCAGGCTGAGGAGACACCTGCCATAGTGATCGCAGGTACATGCTCTATTTTTTATTACCCTGCGAGAGTTCTATTTGACACTGGTGCATCACACTCTTTTATATCTGAGTTGTTTGTGTGTGAGCATGGGTTGAGTTCTTCCCCATTGTGTGATGTTGTTTCCGTGTCGACCCCTGCTGGTGTGAGTCTATGGTCCCGTGAAGTGGTGTTGGATTGTGTGCTTCAATTTGATGAGCATGTTTTGGTGTACAATCTGATTGTTTTGGGAATCAGAGATTTTTATTGCATCTTGGGAATGGATGTATTGTCTAGCTATAAGGCTACTGTTGACTGTTTTCATGGTGTGGTGGAATTTTTCCCTGACTCGGGTGAGAGGTGGAAGTTATACAGTGCTGAATCACGCTCGAAGATTCCACTGGTGTCCGCCATGGAGATGTTTAGCCTGCTATCGCTGGATAATGCTGGATTCATGATTTATGCGCTTGACGTTTCCCAAGAGCCATGATTGGAGTTGAGCGACATTCCGATCGTCCGAGAGTTTCCCGATGTGTTCCCGGATGAGATTCCTGGATTCCCTCTGAGATTTGAGATCGACTTCAGTATCGAGTTGGTGCCCGGTACCGTCCCGATTTCTAGAGCTCCGTATCGGTTGGCGCCAGCAGAGTTGAAAGAGCTGAAGGATCAGCTGAGAGATCTCTTGGAGAAAGGCTTCATCAGACCGAGTATGTCACATTGGGGAGCTCCGATTCTTTTCGTAAAGAAGAAGGGTGGGTCTATGAGGATGTGCGTGGATTTCCGACAGTTGAGTAAGGCGACGTTGAATAACAAGTATCCTTAGCCGAGGATTGATCACTTGTTCGATCATTTGCAAGGGTCGGTGGTGTACTCGAAGATTGATTTGCGCTCTGGCTATCACCAGTTGCGGATTAGAGACGCTGATGTAGCGAAGACAGCTTTTCGGACTCGATATGGGCATTATGAGTTTCTGGTCATGCCGTTTGGGTTGACGAATGCCCTAGCTGTTTTCATGGATTTGATGAATCGCGTCTTCAGCGAGTACATCGATCGGTTCGTTATCGTCTTCATAGATGACATCCTAGTGTCTTCGAGGAGCATGAGAGAGCATAAGGAGCATCTGAGATTGGTGTTACAGAGCTTGAGAGACTCGCAGTTGTACGCCAAGTTCAGTAAGTGCGAATTTTGGCTTGATCGGGTTATCTTTTTCGGTCATGTGATTTCGACGCAAGGGATTTTGGTGGATCCGAGTAAGGTCGAAGCAGTTCTTAACTGGGAGAGACCTAGGAACGTTTCCGAGATCCGCAGCTTCTTGGGATTGGCTGGCTATTACAGGCGTTTTATCGAGAAGTTCTCTTCGATAGCCAGGCCGATGACTCAATTGACTCAGAAGGATCGGAACTTCATTTGGACTGACGAGTGCGAGTTCAGTTTTTAGACGTTGAAGGAGAAGTTGACTACTGCTCCTGTTTTGGCTCTACCGTCTGGATCCGGAGGATTTGTTGTGTGCTCCGATGCTTCTCTCAATGGTTTGCGATGTGTTCTAATGCAGAACGGGTACGTGATTGCTTATGCGTCTCGACAATTGAAGCCTCATGAGACGAGGTACTTTGTTCATGATCTGGAGTCTGCTGCGATAGTGTTTTATTTGAAGATTTGGCGACATTATCTGTATGGTGAAGAATTTGTGGTGTACACCGACCACAAGAGCCTGAAATATATCTTCACACAGTCTGATCTGAATATGAGGCAACGACGATGTATGGAATTTCTCAAGGACTTTAATTGTGAGATTCAGTATCAGCCTGGGCGGATGAACTCAGTAGCAGATGCTTTGGGTAGGAAGACCCAGCCTGCGATGCTTTCGTCTTTGAGTGTCTCGAGTGTCTATGAGAAATTGAGTACTTCGGGTTGGCGATTCCAGCCGGGTGATCAGACTGATCCATATATTCATGTGTTGAAGATTAAAGCCCGAAGTGGTCATTCTGAGGATTTCTCTGTTACTTCTGATGGATGTCTGAGATTTCGAGGAAGATTGGTGGTTCCGAACTTGATCGATTTGAAGGAGACCATTCAGAACGATGCGTATTGTAGCCGGTATAGTGTGCATCCGGGCGAGAGAAAGATGTACCATGCCTTGAATTCTCACTACTGGTGGGAAGGCATGAAGAGCGACATCTCTGGTTTTGTTGCTAGATGTCTAAATTGCCAGCGGGTCAAGGCTGAGAGAATAAGACCTGGTGGATTGCTACAGAGTTTGGAGGTGCCCCAATGGAATTGGGAGCACATTGGCATGGATTTTGTGACTCATCTACCTCAATCAAGTAGGGGATGTGATGCGATTTGGGTGGTGATTGATAGACTTTCGAAGTCAGCCCATTTCATTCCCTATGATGTGAGGTGTTCCATAAAGAAAATGGCGAAACAGTACATCGACAATGTGGTTAGATTGCATGGAGTTCCTATTTCGATAGTGTCTGATAGAGATCCAAGGTTCACTTCTCGTTTCTGGAAGAGTCTGCAAGCAGCGATGAGTTCGAGATTGGCTATGATCACAGCCTATCACCCACAGACAGATGGTCAGTCTGAGCGGACCATTCAGACTTTAGAGGATATGCTGCGTGCAGTTGTGATGGATTTCAGTGGTGGCTGGCAGGATTATTTGTCTTTGGTTGAGTTTTCGTATAATAACAGCTACCAGGTGACTATCGGGATGACTCCATTTGAGGAGTTGTATGGTCGTAAGTGCAGATCTCCGATTTTTTGGGAAGAATTTGGCGAGAAATAGTTTTCTACCCCTGAATTTGTGCAGCATACGAAAGATCAGATTGATTTGATTCGAAGTAGAATGAAGGCTGCACAAGATAGATTTACCAGCTATGCTAACCGAAGACATAGACCGTTAGAGTTTGAGGTTGGAGATCGTGTGTTTCTTAAGATTTCTCCTTTCAAGAGCGTGATGAGGTTTAGATTTAAAGGCAAATTGGCTCCTAGATTCGTTGGTCCTTTTGAGATTGTTGAGCGGATTCGACAATTGGCTTATCGATTGAAGCTTCCTGATGAGTTAGCAGCGATACTTGACGTTTTTCATGTGTTAATGTTGAGGAAATATGAGCCAGATCCTTCCCATGTTTTGAGAACCGACAAAGTTGAGCTAGATTCCGCCTTTAGTTATGTTGAATATCCAGTGCATATCCTGGATAGGAAGGAGAAACAATTGAGGAACAAGATAATTCCGTTGGTGATGGTCCAATGGAGTAAGCATGGCCGAGAAGAAGCAACCTGGGAGGTTGAGGAGAAGATGAGACAGGAATGGCCTCATCTATTTGAGCACTGATAGTGAGAATTCCATGTAATTTTTAAAGCTTTGATTTGAGCTTGTTTAGTTGTTGGTGATTGATTTGATTATTTGATTGTTTCTGCCCATGAGTTTGCCTTTGATTTCGAGGACGAAATCTCTTAAGGTGGGGAGAATGTGAGGAATCAGATTTTAGATTAGTGATTAATCGAAATTGATTTGGGATTTGTTGCGTAGATTTGAGGGTTTTGGGGAGAATGTGAGGAATCCAGTTGAATTTCAGACGTCGCGCAAATGCAAGGAATCAGTTGTGGCGCATTTCAGACATCTACTGTAGCGAGTGAATAATGCATCGTCGTTTTGCTATTCAGTAGTAGCATTTGAAGAGGTATCTGCTGGCAGCAAGTGCGCGGGTGCGAGGAGTAAAGAGAACACGACACGTGTTGGTCAACCTTTTGGTGTTGACTGCTGATGTAGAAGCGCTACCAGCTGATGGTTTGATCAACTGTTGGCAGCAAGGATGACGTATCCCTGATGCGACGTCGTTTTGTGTAGTTACGCTTTGAGTTAATAAGCGTATTTCAGCTGTTGGTTGTTTTGGTAGGAATCTGTCATCAGCTGTTGGAACGATGCGGCATAGTTTTGATTAGTTGATGTGGCGTCGTTTTGGTGCGTGAAGAGAAATGCAACGTCTGATGGTTGTTGCTGATTTCATTGAGAGGAAAAGCTGGTTTCTATTCTAAGATTCCTACTGTAGCAACGTCTGATAGATTAAATCAGCAGTTGTTGTATGGAGTTATATAGACAAGTGTTGATCGACACTTAGAATTATTTCGAACCCGATATTTTTCATCTCCGTCTTCAAACGCTCGTCTTAGCTACTGTTCACCGTAACTCTTTTCCCGTCGATTTCCGCCGTTTTCCGCCGTTGTTTTGAGCGATTTTGGTGGCGCTAGATTCCTTGTGAGTTGCTCTTCCGATTGTTACCCCGTTGAGGCTGTAGAACGACCTTGGAAAGGATCGTGAAGTTGCTGGTTTCTTCGTACAGTGGAATTCGATAGTTCTTCCGCTAGTTTTAGCTTCTGGGTAAGAATTTCTTGTCGTTCTAAGCTTAGTATAAACTGCTAGTGCTTTGTTTAGAAATAGAACCAGAGTTAGGTTCTTGGCCGTAGGAAATATTGTTGAGAAGTTCAGATTTGAACTAGTCATGAGTTAGTTATGGGTTATTGAGTGGCCAGCCCTGAATATTACGGACCGATGATTTCCCCGGATGATTGGCTGTGCGTGGTATAGAGGCTCGCCTTTGATTTGCCAGCTGACTCATTGGCCTAGATGACCGATTCTTTGACAGCCCTCATGCATTCATGTTTTGATTTACTGCGTGTTTATGAGTTGATGTTGTCTTAGTGCTCTTCGTACTGAGGTTTGACCTCGTATTTCTTTTCCTGCTTTTATGTTCTTGGGTCTGTGTTGCCCAATGCAGGAGTTTCAGGTAATCTTGCTGGGCAGAGTAGAGCTTCATCTAGTAGATCCCCGCTTGATTGAGTCCCAGTGTATTGTATTATGTATTGAACCAGGGGATGCCCTGAGTTTCTATGTATTTTGGGGATCTGTTATTTGAGTTTAATTGTTAAACTGTATGTTGTTGGATTTTGAGTAAATCAAATTTTGAGTATAATATTTTGAATGAAGATTTTTATTGTTCAGGCCCAATACTTTGAAAATTTTTAAGCCCTATCTTTATGCTTCCGTGTGTATGTGCTTAATTGTGCGTTAATCTTTGTTGATTAGCACGGGCCCTGAAATTTTTTGTATCAGAGCTTAAACTAGGATAAGTTTGTTTTCCTTTGATCACACTCCAGTCTAGGCACAGAGTTTTGATTTGATTTCTTGTTTGACTCTGTGACTTGTGTGATTTGATATCTGTCTTTGTGAATACCTGTTGTTAGTCTTACCTTGAGATTTGATTATATGTCATCGATGAGAGGTAGAGGTAGGACTGCTAGACGCACCGTTGAGGAGTCTAGGGCCTCGGAGAGTGACGAGGATGTTCAGCAGAATGTACCTTTGCGCCATAGAGAGAGACAAGCAGAGGTGGACGATGTGACGAGACAGATAGGCGAGATGGAGTTAGTCTTGGCCCGATTTCAGAGAACGTATCCCCGTACGTGTACTGGAGCCGAGGGTGGTCTTTCGGCTGAAGGTTGGTTGGATCATATAGATGACTTGTTCGATACTTTGGAATACACCACAGAACGGATATTGAAGTTGGCCGTTTTGCAGTTGAGAGAGCATGCTCAACGTTGGTTGAAGGGTACATGCAGAGTGATGAGAGTGATCGGAGTTCTAGTTTCTTGGGAGAGCTTCTGTGCCGTGTTTCGATAGGAGTATACCCCAGAGTCGTACTTCAATAATCTAGAGAGGGAGTACGATAATCTGAAGCAGGGTAATTTGAAGGTTGCTTAGTATGCCAGACAGTTTTCTTCCCTTTTGGCGTATGTTCCCCATGTTTCTAGCCAGGAGCGAACAAAGAGGAACAAGTTTATTAAGGGATTGAGGCCAGAGTTGTTTCAGTTGGTGTTGGCTGGAGCCCCATCGACGTATGCTGAGGCTGTGAATCGAGCATTTGATATTGAGGAGAGTTTGTTGGATGCACCGATGCAGGTTCCGATGACAGTTGGACGAGGCTACCTTCCTACGCCTGAAGGTACACATACTTCCCCGTCTCCTCAGACTTTGCAGCAATCGACCCGTCAGAGATTTAGGCCTCATGGGAAGCAGTTTAAGAGAAAGTCGAATTCGAGTTCCTCTGTTTCTGTGAGCTCTGGTGGCAGTGGTTCAGGAGGGGTGTCTTGTGGACAGTGCGGTGGTAAGCACATGACTTCGTAGTGCCGTGGAGTTCAGGGGACTTGCCACAACTGTGGGCAGCCTGGACACTTTCTGAGAGTGTGTCCTTTGTTGAGGGGATAGTCTTCGATTCCTTCGCAGCAAGGTTCGGCTCAGGTGAATGCTTTGTCGAGGGAGCAGGCTGATGAGATACCTAGTGGAGTTATCGCAGGTACATTCTCTATCTTTGATATTCCTGCGAGAGTTTTATTTTATATCGGAGCATCACACTCCTTTGTTTCTGCATGGTTTGTGCATGAGTGTGGGTTGAGAGTTACCCCATTGTGTGATGTTGTATCTGTGTCTACTCCTGCTGGCGTGTGGTTGTTTTCCCATGAGATTGTGGTGGACTGTGTGATTCGGCTTGACCAGAATGTGATAGTGGCTAATTTGATCTCTTTGGAGATGAGGGATTTTGATTGTATTTTTGGGAATGGATGTGTTTTCTGAGTATAGGGCGACTGTTGACTATTTCCATGGTGTGGTGAGATTTCGCCATGTGTCGGGAGAGAAATGGGATTTTTAAGGTGTTGACTCGCGCTCAAAGATTCCACTGGTGTCCGGCATGGAGATTTTTAGTCAGTTGTCGCTAGGTAACGCTGGATTCATGATCTATGCGCTCGATGTTTCCCAAGAGTCGCGATTGGAGTTGAGAGATATTACGATCATCCGAGAGTTTCCAGATGAGATTCCCGGATTCCCTCCGAAAATAGAGATTTTTAAAGTATAGAGTTGTTGCCAGGGACAGCCCCGATTTCTAGAGCTCCGTATCGGTTGGCGCCCGCTGAGTTGAAAGAACTCAAGGATCAGTTGAGAGATCTTTTGCAGAAAGGCTTCATCAGACCGAGTATGTCGCCGTGGGGAGCTTCGATTTTTTTTGTGAAGAAGAAAGATGGGTCTATGAGGATGTGCGTCGATTTTTGGCAGTTGAATAAAGCAACAATCAAGAATACGTAGCCGTTGCAGAGGATTGATGACTTGTTTGATCAGTTGCAAGGATCGGCTGTATACTCGAAGATTGACTTACGCTCTGGCTATCACCAGTTGCGAATTAGAGACGCTGATGTAGTGAAGACAGCTTTTCGGACGATATATGGCCATTATGAGTTTCTTGTGATGTCGTTTAGGTTGACGAATGCCCCTGCTGTTTTCATAGATCTAATGAATCGCGTCTTCAGCGAGTATATCGATTGATTTGTGATTGTTTTCATAGATGAAATCGTGGTGTATTCGAGGAGTTTCAGAGAGCATAAGGAGCACCTGAGGTTGGTATTTCAGAAGTTGAGAGACTCGCAGTTGTATGCCAAGTTCAGCAAGTGCGAATATTGGCAGGATAGAGTAATCTTTTTGGGTCATGTGATTTCTGCGCAAGGTTTTTCTCTGGATCCTAGTAAGGTCTAAGCAGTTCTTAACTTGGAGCGACCTAGGAATGTATCTGCGATTCATAGTTTCATAGGACTGGCTGGATATTATATGCGTTTTATCGAGAAGTTCTCTTCGATAGCCAGACCGATGACGCAGTTGACTCAAAAATATAGGAAGTTTTTTTAGACTGACGAGTGCGAGTCGAGTTTTTAGACACTTAAGGAGAAGTTGACCACTGCTCCTGTGTTGGCTCTACCATCCGGATCTGGAGTTTTCGTTGTTTGCTCCGATGCTTCTCTGAGTGGTTTAGGGTGCGTTTTGATGCAAAATGGGTACGTGATTGCATAAGCTTCTCGACAGTTGAAGCCCCATGAGACGAGATACCCCGTTCATGATTTGGAATTGGCAGCGACTGTCTTTGCCTTGAAGATCTGGCGTCACTACCTGTATGGTGAGGAATTTGTGGTGTACACCGACCACTAGAGTTTGAAGTATATCTTCACTCGGTCAGATCTGAATATGAGACAACGACGTTGGATGGAGTTGCTCAAGGATTTTTATTGTGAGATTCAGTATCATCCTGGGCGGATGAACTTAGCAGCCGATGCTTTGAGTAGGAAAGCCCAGCCTGCGATGCTAACATCTTTGAGTATCTCAAGAGTCCACGAGAAGTTGGGTACTTCTGATTGGCGATTTCAACCGGGTGACCAGTATTTCATAGTTTCTTCTATTCAGGTTGAACCACAGATTGTGATGAACATCAGAGAGGCACAAAGGACTGATCCTTATGTCCATGAGTTGAAGATTAAGGCTCAGAATGGTCAGTCTGATTATTTTGCTGTTGCTTCTGATGGGTGTTTGAGATTTCGAGGAAGATTCGTGGTTTCGATCTTGATTGATTTGAAAGAGACTATTCTGAATGAAGCCCATTGCAGCCGATATAGTGTGCATCCGGGTGAGAGAAAGATGTACCATGCTTTGAAGTCTCACTACTGGTGGGAAGGTTCTTTAGCTCTTTCTTCTTCCACTGCACACATACCATACGGCTAGTCGTAATTTGTAATGACAACTAGTTGAATGAAAGCGATATTATAGGGAATTTATGAAGAGCGACATTTCTGGTTTTGTTGCTCGATGCTTGAATTGTCAACAGGTCAAGGCTGAGAGAAGGAGACCTGGTGGATTGTTGCAAAGTTTAGAAATGCCTCAGTGGAATTGGGAGCATATCTCCATTGACTTTGTGACTCATTTACCTCGATCGAGTAGGGGATGCGATGCGATTTGGGTGGTGATTGATAGACTCTCGAAGTCAGCCCATTTCATTCCCTATGATGTGAGGTGTTCGATGAAGAAAATGGCAAGATTGTACATCGACCATGTGGTTAGATTGCATGGAGTGCCTATGTCGATAGTGTCTGATAGAGATCCAAGATTCACATCTCGATTCTGGAAGAGCTTGCAAGCAGCTATGGGTTCGAGATTGGCTATGAATACTGCTTACCATCCTCAGACAGATGTCCAATCTGAGAGGACCATTCAAACTTTAGAAGATATGCTGCGTGCAATTGTGATGGATTTCGGTGGTGGCTGGATGGATTCACTATCACTAGTTGAGTTTTCTTATAACAACAGCTACCAAGTGACTATCGGGATGGCTCCATTTGAAGCGTTGTATGGTCGCAAGTGTAGATCTCCGATCTGTTGGGAAGAAGTTGGTGAGAAACAGCTTTCGACCCCTGAGTTTGTGCAGCATATGAGAGATCATATTTTTTTTATTCGAAGCAGAATGAAAGCTGCACAAGATTGCTTCACTAGCTATGCTAACAGAAGACGCAGACCTCTGGAATTCGAAATTGGTGATCGGGCGTTCCTTAAGATTTCTCCTTTCAAGAGCATGATGAGGTTCAAATTCAAGGGCAAGTTAGCTCATAGATTCGTTGGTCTATTTGAAATTGTTGATAGGATTGGACAGTTGGCTTATATATTGCAGCTGCCTGATGAGTTAGCAGCGATACATGATCTTTTTCATGTGTCAATGTTGAGAAAATATGAGTCAGATCCATCCCATGTGTTGAGGACTGATGAGGTTGAGCTAGATTCTTCCTTGAGTTATGTGGAATATCCAGTTCAGATTCTGTATAGAAAGGAGAAGTAGTTGAGGAATAAGATAATTCCGTTGGTGATGGTCCAATGGAGTAAGCATGATCGAGAAGAAGCTACTTGGGAAGTGGAAGAGAAGATGAGACAAGAGTGGCCTCATCTGTTTGATCTTTGACAGTGGAGTTGAGTTGGTCAGTTTTGGTGTTTTGTTGATTCTGCCCTGTGTTTGCATTTAATTTCGAGGACGAAATCTCTTAAGGTGGGGAGAATGTGAGGATTGAGATTCGTCAATTAGTGATTAGGTTATAAATTCAGATTGGGTTAAGAGTTGATAACAGGACATGTGATTACTGAATTTCATATTTGAGAATTTTATCGAATCCGGTTAGTGGTTTTTCAGATTTTACATAGAGATGTTCAGCTTTGAGTTGCAGGTTTTATCGAGTGAGATCTGAGTAGTTGAGCCTGGCGTGAGCAGTGATGCGTCGTCGTTTCGCAATTTCAGACGTCTCGCTAGTGGGTGAAATCTGTTCAGGGGCATGACCAGATGTCAACGCGGGTCAACGGTGCTGAGTAGCGAGCGATTGGAGATGTGAGAGGTAGCACAGAGATGCCACGTGTTAGTCAACGTTTCTGGGTTGACAGGTGGTGTTAGCGCTAGAATCTGATGAGGGATCAGGATGACGTGAGCAGCAGTGAGTGATGAGATTTTTTGTAGTGCGACATCGTTTTTTGCTTAGTTATCGGGAACCCTTGATGCGATGTCGTTTCAATTAGTTGCGCACGATAGACTTAGCGAGGCAGATTTGTGTGAGCGCTGAGGACTCAGATGTGAGTAGCGCTGGAACCAGAGTCAAGGACTTGCGTCTTATCGCCAACATCTGTTAGCGTTAGGATCTGATACCGGGATCTGATTATGTCGGTGTTGTCTTGCATTGTATATTTTGACTCGAGGATTTAAATGTAAGTGTTGCCCAACACATAGCGTATTTTCAACCCCGACATTTCTTATCATCTTCTTCGAAAACCTCGATAGTTACTGTTCACCGAACCCTTCTCCGTTAGATTTCTGTTGATTTCCATCGTTGTTTGGAGAGCGACTGGTGGCGCTGAGCTCGTCTTGCTTAGATCTTTCGATTTATACCAATCTAGAGTGGTTGTGGGAGAAGCGCGAAGAATCTGTGTGTTCGAAGATTTCCGCAGCAGTAGAGCGGAGTGTTATCCAGTTCATTTGAGCTTTTGGGTAAGTGTTTCCTTACTGTTTCAAGCTTAGTTATAGCTTTTAGAACCTACGATGATAGGTAGAACCAAATTTGAGTTCTGACCGTAGGAAGTAAGGTTTAGAAGTTCGGATTTTAGTTGAATTGTTAGATGTCTTGATAGATTTGAGCTCCCAGGCAGTACCTGCTGTGTTCGTTGAGACCGACAAGGAAGCAGACTTGTGAAGGTTGAGGTTTTCGTGCCCTGGTGTGATCTGTTGAGGTAAAATCTGAGGTTTGAGGTACGAATTGAGCTTTTGATTACAACTTTGACATAAGCGTTTAGTATTATGGAGCATGAATGGTTTTCTGTGTATTCTGTGTTTTACGTGAATTGGTTTGGCTCATTGCTTGAACTATATGCTCTGTTTTACGTAATTTGTGCATGTTGAAATCAGATTTGAATTTCGTGGAATTCATGCATACATTGAGCCTGATGATTGATTGATTACCAAATTGAGAGCCACGTTGTAATCGGCAGATAGATGTGTCGTGCCTGAAAGGTACAACGCTATCATCGAAGTTGTGACCGACTGACTCTTCGTGTCTGAATACCACCGAGCTATGATGGGTAATTGAGTGGCTAGCCATGAATATCATGAAATCGATGATTTCCTCGGCTGATTGGCTGTGCGTGGTATAGAGGCTCAGCTTTGATTTGCCAGCTGACTCGTTGGCCTATATGACCGATTCTTTGACAGCCCTCATGCATTCATGTTTTGATTTACTGCATGTTTATGAGTTGATGTTGTCTTAGTGCTCTTCGTACTGAGTTTGACCTCGTATTTCTTTTCCTGCTTTTGTGTTCTTGGGTCTGTGTTGCCCAATGCAGGAATTGCAGGTAATCTGGCTGGGCAGAGTGGAGCTTCAGCTAGTAGATCCCCGCTTGGTTGAGTCCCAGTGTATTGTATTATGTATTGAACCAGGGGATGCCCTGAGTTTCTACGTATTTTAAGGATCTATTATTTGAGTTTAATTGTTTACCTATCTGTTGTTGGATTTTGAGTAAATCCTATTTTTAGTATGAATATTTTGAATGATGATTTTTATTGTTCAGGACCAATACTTCGAAAGTTTTTAAGCCCTATCTTTATGCTTCCGCGTGTATGTGCTTAATTGTGCGTTAATCTTTGTTGATTAGCACGGGGCCTGATAACTAAGATGTATAAGGATCTCCAGAAGTTGTATTGCTGGCCGGGAATGAAGAGAGATATATCCAGATTTGTCTCTGAATGATTGATGTGCCAATTGGTGAAAGCTGAACACCAAAGACCAGCAGGAATGTTTAAGCCCCTGCCTATTCCCGAATGGAAATGGGAGCGCATAGCCATGGATTTTGTGGTTGGATTACCCAAGACTGTTCAAGGATATAATTCCATTTGGGTTATAGCAGACAGACTCAGCTACTCACTTCTTACCAGTTAAGACAACATATGATGTTAGCAAATATGCAAGTCTGTATGTGAAGGAAATAGTGAGGCTGCACGATGTTCCAGTTTCTATAGTATCTGATAGAGATCCTAAATTTACGTCAGCTTTCTGGAAGAGTTTGCATAGATCTTTGGGCACGAAGTTGACTTTCAGCACCGCATTTCACCCCCAGAAAGATGGTCAATCTGAAAGGGTGATTCAGATTTTAGAAGATTTACTTAGAGCTTGTATTGTGGATTTTTCAGAAAGCTGAGATTCAAAGCTAACATTGGTAGAATTTGCGTGTAGCAACAGTTTCCAATCTTCTATCCAGATGGCCCCATACGAAGCTCTCTATGGTCGCAAGTGTAGAACACCTCTTCACTAGGATGAGGTAGGAGAGCGAGATGGTTTAGGACCAGATATGATAGAGCAAACAGCTGTGGCTGTTAGAAAGATTAGAGAACGGATAAGAGCTGCTCAAAGTAGACACAAGATTTATGAAGATAATAGACGACGGGACCTAAGTTTTGAGGTTGGGGACCATGTGTTTTTGAGAGCTCCGATGAAGGGAGTAATGCATTTCGGAAAGAAAGGAAAGATGAGTCCCATATATATTGGGCCTTATGATATTATGGAACGAGTAGGAAAACGTTGGCTTATCGTTTAGCATTGCCCCCGCATCTGTTCGCAGTGCATAGTGTTTTCCACGTATCAGCTTTGAGGAAGTATATTCCCAACATGTCGCACGTATGGACCCATGAACCAATTCAGTTAGCACCAGATCTGAGTTACGAAGAGAGACAAGAGAGGATTCTTCTTCGAGAGATTAAGAAGTTGAGAAACCGTAGTATCCCTATGGTTAAGGTGCAATGATCTAACCAAACAGAACGAGAAGCAACGTGGGAGATCGAAGCATATATTTATAGTCTTTACCCAGATCAGTTTGGTAATTAAATTTCGAGGACGAAATTCCCATAAAGAGGGTAGAGTTGTAACGCCCCGAAAATCCATAGGACCACAATTTTAACCCTTTTTAATTTTAAGGGTCATTTTGATATTTCTATGTTTAGATTTCAGCTTTAAGTTTATTTTAATTGCTTAGAAGGCTGATTTCAGATTTCAGACTTGAGACACGACGCGGAAGGTTTCTAGGCAGATTTCGCCTCAAGCACAAGCTCGAGCAGATTTCATATTTCAAAAATAAGATGATCCAAATTGAGAAAATTGTCCTCTTCAAAATCATTGGCAAAAATTCAAATTTAAAATAGTAGATGGGATATTTTTGCAAATATTTCAAAAAGGACAAATAGTTGGTAGGAACCCCATACCTACTCAAGTGTTTTTACCAACTGCAATCATGTTCGCTTATATGAATGATTACGAGAAGTTAGAGTCACTTTCATTTGTAAAGAAAATCTTTCATACTCATAAAACTCTCTGGAGCTCGTCGTGGTGCTTGAGGTGGAATTCTGCAGGAACCAGCTATCTCCGTGATTCTAGTGTTAAGGCAAGTAAAAGCTGATCCTTGCTAAACCATTTTAAAGAATATATTGTTTTTCCTCAGTTATGTTTGCTTGCCTGTTTATGTTAATGATATGGCAATGTTCAAGCATGTTTATGAAAATGAAAGATCGCGTCCATCATTGTTTTCTGTTTTAAAATAATTCCAGTATGTTTTTAACACAGAAGTTGATGCTTTTAAAAAATTGATCATTCAAATTTTAGTTCCTTGAAAGATTAAGTTCTTCGTCTCGTTGAAGTGCGACGTCTGGACTTGAATCCAAGTAATCGGTGATGCTGGTCAAATCGGGATTTTGTTCCGATTAGATAGGCGGAGCTGGTATCTTCGATGTTGTCGCGATGTTGCAGCACTAGTTCAGTAGCCAATTCTGTTTTTTCTACGCTAGCGACAAGATTCTATGATCAAATCTGAAATTCCCATGACGGATCTGAATTTCCCTGTCAAATCTGTTTCGTGAGTCAAATCTGTTTTACTTCTAGAACACTATTTCTACAGTCACATCTGAATTTCCACGCTATCGATAGTGCTTCTAGAGTCAAATATGTTTTCACGCCAGCGACGTATACCCTATAGTCGAATCTATTTTACCCTAACGATATTGTTCCTCTAATCACATATGTTTCAACGTTAGCGATACTCCTCATATAGTCGAATCTGTTTCTACAACTAAGATCTGTTTTGTGCCCGAGTACTATTTCGTTAACAAATATGATTTCTACAACTTTGCATTTTATGTCAACTTGTGGTTCAGATCTGTTTCTGCTATTTATTATTTGGCGCCAAGTGTGTTTGAGTCTCAATTTTCTTTTGTGTTGTAAGAAATACGGCTTACAATATTTTATTTCATCCCTTATTTTCCTCTTTTATTCCTTTTTATTCAAATCCGTTGACAACCATGGGCGTGGGCGTCACATTAAGTCTAGGTTATTTTGGACTTAGAAGTAGTGGGTCAGGCACCTGAACGAGTCCTTGATCGGAGTAGAAAATGTAGAAGCCCGTGAATATACATTTAATTATATACGTAGTACCTTATGTATGAAAATGTTTTAATGGAAAGAACTAAATATATATTGATGGGCCAAGTTTTTAAATTACATGATTTTATGAAATGCACGCATCACGAATGTTTTATAAAATGTTAAAGGCATGTTTTAAAAGAAAACCCGAGGAATTGAAGTGACTTGTGGCAAGTTTAAGATGGGAGCTAGCCGGGTAGCCGGGCCCGAGGATCCCCTGCTTTAATGTATTATGAGCCTATGGATCCATTTGATCATGACATGGTGAAGTGGCATAGGAGGTTCTTGGGATCCCGTGGTAAGGTCGGGAAAACCGCACCGCCATGTACGTTGGTTATTTCGACTGATCAGTCACACTCCCGCTCACATTTCACAAATACGACTCGTACGTTTTTATGTTACGTTACGTCATGCCTTATGATATATGTTATATGATTATGATACGTTACGACTGATGTTACGAACCACGTTTTACGACCATACATACATGCATGATTTAATGTAATTTTATTACATGTATGTGCTTGCATGTGGTTTTATTATTATGTACCTTTCTATTTTAAAAGATAGAGCATGCTGAGCCATTCGGCTCACTAGGTTTAAATGGTGCAGGTGATGACCCTGTGGATTATATATCGACTGGAGGTGAGGATCTCTGAGTGCCCGCTGTAGCTGTAACCCATGGCCGCATTGATGTTTTATCTTTAATATGATATGCTTTTCAGATATTGATTTTAGCATGTTCATGTTCAGTACTTTTACTCAGCCCGTTTTTTTAAACAGTATGGATGATTTTACATTTTAAAATATTTTTTTATTTCTGTTTCAAGTATTTTTGAGAAAATGATTTAAAAAGGAACGAGCCATACCTATTAGTTATTTATTCCGCACATGATTTTAAAAAAAATCTAGAGTCTGGTTCGTTTCAGTTGGTATCAGAGCGGTGGTTATGATGGGGTACTAGCCTGCTGCGTGGAGCTCGGAAGTCGCACTACTTTTCTATGAGTTTTATAGTTTTACGATTTATGTTTATGTCCGCATGCTGCATGTTTTATTCCTGCATGAGTTTTGCCTTAGAATTTTAAGAAGTAGACGCTTAGTCATGCACTTAGATTAACGTGATAAGGTTTTGGTGTACCAGAATTCATCCCCAACTCGACAGGACCCATCAGATGATTCTACACCTCCTCCTCCTCCCCCACCTCCTCAGCTGACACCTTATGAGAGGGCTTGCGTGGATATTCTAGCCAGGATTACCAGGCTATTGGAGCGTCAGTCGGAGCGACCCAGGAAGTCGCATGAGGAGGACGTCGTAGAGAGTTACGCAAGCAGGGACGTAAGGATTTTGTCGGTACCACTGATCCTCTCGTTGCTGAGGAGTGGATCCGATCTTTGTATACCATCTATGCTTATATGGGTCTCCCGGACGCTGACAAGGTCCAATGTGCTATCTTTATGATGAAGGGAGACACAGCTCTTTGGTGGGAGAGCGATGTGGTGGTTTGGTGCTGGAGATTCTGACTTGGAAACGATTCTTGGTGGTATTCTTTGAGAAGTATTTCATTGCCGATGTCGGGATCCAGCTTATTCAGGAGTTCATGAGTCTCCACCAAGGATACAAGTCTGTTGCTGAGTACGTGAGGAAGTTGAAGCGGGGGTGTCACTTCGTGCCCTCGATCGCGATTGTGGAGAGTGAGAAGCTGTGGCAGTTTACTGATGGACTGTGACCAAACATCTGCCACGATGTCAATATGGCGGACGCGGATACTTATATGGCCACAGTGAACAGGGCGTACCGGTCTGAGAGGGGCCGAAAGGATATGAGGGATGACTTCAAGAGGAAGCGCCAGTTACAGCAGCCCGTTAGGGGCCAGTCTTCGCAGTAGCCAGCAAAGAGACCGTTTCATGGGCCTTCTAGAGGCCCAAATCCTCAGGGACAGCAGCAGCAGAGACTGCAGTGCCAGCAGAGGCCACAGCAGCAGGGGGCCAGTGCCCCTAGACCTGGAGGGACACCTATCTGCAACGAGTGCAGTAGGCAGCAATTAGGACATTGCATGGCTGGATCAGGCAGGTGCTGTCACTGCAAGGAGCCAGGGCATATTTTTAAGGATTGCCCTAAGAGGAGACAGGCCACAGGTCGTGTTTTCGTGATGCAGGCAAAGGCTGTAGATCCGGACACAAAATTGCGCACATGTATTCCGTTATAGATTTCCGTTGTATCTGTGCTTTGACATGTTGGAATTTGGGGTGTTTTAGAATTGCATGCTAGATAGAGCACTGCTAGGGAATTCGTTGCCTTAATTGCTATGTTGATATTAGTAAGAACTGTATATATTCTAGAACTTTCCTTGAGAACTTAGACGGAAAGGAAGAGCGATGTTAGAAATGTCTTAGGTATCTAAACTGCTTTTTGGGATCTAGTTTGACAATGAACGCGTACCTGTGTGACGTTTCTGTTTCAGGCGAGATTCGGGTGCTAGGTGTCACTACCCTCTCCTTGCTAGACTCAGGGGCGATCCACTTGTTTAAATTCGAGTACGTTCACACAGAGGATGGGTTTTGTTCCGGAGAGCTTGGGAGCAGCTCTCGCCGTGAGCAGATTTGAAAGCTTGAGTTAAGCTGGAAGAAGATCGTGAAGGAATCTTCCTTGTGTATTCTGTTAGCATTTGAGCAGATTTGCTTCTGCCGTTCAGGTAGCTTGTTGGGTAAGTGTTAGTTCCTACCTTGAGCTTCGTTTAGAGCTGTTTATTGAGCTAGAAGGGTAGGACACAGCTAGTCGAGGTTGTAGCTCCCAGTTCATAGCTCTGAGCCTTGAGTCCCTGGTTAGTATTGTTGTTTGGCTTAGCAGGTTTCAGATCTGGTAGCTCGGGACTGCTTTTGTGGTAATTGTAGCTCAGAACTATGTACGGATGTGATCTTGTTTTACAGCATTTGATTTGGCATGGATATTATGCTTGCTGTTGTGTATGCTTCTATGCTGTCATTGTTTGCTTCTGTTGTGTTGTTTATTGCAAGTTGTTTCATTGCATACACACGTTGTTCATGTTGAGCTCAAATCTTGTTAGCCGTGCCTTGTTGTATTGATCTGTGTGAACCAGGATGCTTGTTTGGAGGCCGAGCGGGTAACTCCCGTCACCCTCATCTCCCTGCTGGGATCTATTAGCCACTATGAATGGAGTGGGTAGTTCCCACATCTCATGAGTTGGGCAACAACAGGTTGAGTGATGTGTTATGCATCTGGTACCGTGTGTTGAGACGAGTGGGTAGCTCCCATATGCTCACACACCTCGTGGCCACTATCTTCCAGTTGATTGGATTCAGTTGTTGAGTAGTTCTTGAGATCCTTTGGCTCCCTGCCTTCGGTTGTAGCCTTGTTCTCATGCATAGCATTCGCATTTTATCTATT
Organism: Dorcoceras hygrometricum; assembly: GCA_001598015.1. Classification (NCBI taxonomy): domain Eukaryota; kingdom Viridiplantae; phylum Streptophyta; class Magnoliopsida; order Lamiales; family Gesneriaceae; genus Dorcoceras; species Dorcoceras hygrometricum. The sequence goes on from KQ995263.1 coordinate 38,382, forward strand.
GCTATATAACTGCTGTTTTTCACTTGCTCTTCTTACTGGGGTTTGACCTCGATGTCCCTCTAGGCTTGTTGTCTTGTCTGCTTGTGTGTATTTTCAGGTTACCATGGTTTCTCCGCTGGTCGTGGAGTTGACCCAGCTGGTAATGCCGCGGGAGGTGGATAGAGTGTCCCAGTCATATGTAGTAGATACAAGTTATATTTTTTTTATATTTTATTGTATCTATGTTGAGCGAGAGACTCATTTGTTTGTTGACAGAGAGTCACTCTATGTTGTATCGTTGTTTCATATTGTATTGGCTTTTCAGCGTTGTAAATCCAATATTTTGAATATCAGTGTATTTTAACTTATGTTTTCTAAGTAAGGCCTAAAGCGAAATTTTAGCCACTATTTTTTTAATGCTTCGACTATTGTGTTTTATGTGGTTTTACTCTGATTGAGCACGAGGCCTGAAATTTTTGGTATCAGAGCTTAAGCTGGGATAAGCTCAATTTCTTTTGATCACACTCGAGTCTAGGCACAGTGTTGCTTGTTGCATGTGCATGACTATGTGATCTATTTGCTACGTGATATACTTGTTGTTGTGTGATCTTATTGTTTAGTGCCTTCTTAGATGCCGCCTAGACGTAGGGGTAGAGGTAGAGGGCAGATTCCAGAAGAGTCCGAGGGTCTGAACGATGAGATGCAGCGTAGTGTTCCTCGTCGTAGACATGCTAATCAGGTTGAGGTTGAGGTAGATGAGCTGGCAGCCCGTGTGGAAGACATGGAACTTGTGATGACGAGGTTTTAGCGGATGAATCCTCAGATGTTTAACGGTGATGAGCCTAGTTTCGATGTGGAGTCCTTGTTGCAGCACATTACCGGCTTGTTTGATCGTGTGAGGTACGATGACGAGCGTAGGTTGAGTTTGGCTGCGTTACAGTTGAGGAGGAATGCTGAGCTTTGGTGGAGAGGCACTTCGTGTGAGACCTGGTTTTGTAATTGAGATTAATTGTGGAAGTTAACGAATTTAGATGATTTTTGGGGATTCAGATCTCTGTTTGTATGTTTGATTTTGTTTACGGGTCGATTTCCCTCCTTAGAGAAATTCTGGAGATTTTCGAAATTTTGAGTTTAGAGGTATCTGCTGATAGCAGCTCTGATGACGTCATGCTTGTGTGGGCATCGTAGTTGCTGACATAAGCCTTGCTGCTGGTAGCTTAGAGCGCTGTGTTCATTGTTTTGGTAGCTGGCGTCAGCAGCATTTGCGTGGATTTTAGCAGGAGAGAGCTATAGAATTTCGAACGGTGTCGTTTTGAGGAACCAGTCGATAGTTTATATTACCTGCTGATATTTAGCGAGAGCTGCTGCCAGCTATGATGACGTCAGTGGAGCGACGTCGTTTAAGTTAGTTGCAACGCCGCGTTTTGATGTTGCTGCTGGTATCAGCAGGAGGAAGTGCTTTTCGTTGCTTTGTGTATTGCTGCTGGATGACCAGCAGTTGGTTTTTAGAATCGCGTATCCTAAGCGACGTCGTTTGGATTAGTTGTTGCGACGCCGTTTTGGCTTAGCGTTAGAAGCTCTTTTGTTGTTGTTGCTGCTGGCAGTCGAGGGTCGTTTATTGTGGAGAATGCGTCGACTATTGCTCCTGCTGGTTTTGTCGGTGGCAATACGCTCCTGCTGGTAGCAGCAGTTGAGAGTTTTATATATAGCTAGACTTGGTCTTCGTTGTGGATTACCAGTTTCCATACTTAGAGAAATATTTCCCGATTTTCGTTCTCTGTTCTTCAACCCTTGGTTACTATTTATCGTGAGCTTCTCCGGTAGATTCCCGTCGATTCCGGCCGTTGTTTTGGACAGTTTAGGTAGCGTTGGACTCCTCTCGAAGAGCTCTTTCACCCTATACCTTTTGTAGAGGCTGTTGTTAGCTGGAGCAAAAGCACGAAGTTGCTGTTCGTGTTCGTACGTTTCGAAGTTGCAGGTAGCTTTTGAATTAGCTTCGAGATCTTGTTCCTAGCCTTTATATTAGCTTCCTGTTAAGTTGTATGGGTTAGATCGAGAGCTGGCTTTAGTATTTAAACTCCAGCCGTGAGATTTATGAGCAACCCGTTGGATTTATGTTCTGTATGCCGTGTGTTTAGCAGGCTTTTACCAGAGTCTTCGTGATTTCTCGCAGTGTTATTGTTGCTCTGTATAAGGTACGGATTTGAGCTTTTATTACAGCGAGATTATGGCTTGGATGAATGGTAGTCGCTGGTATGTGGATTCGCCGTGCCTGCTGGTTGTATTCTGTTGAGAATTTTGTATGCTACTTGTGTATCTGCTGCGTTGCATATGCTTATATGCTTACATTCTTGCCTGTTGCATACACGCATGGTAATCCTATCCAGTTTTGGTAGTTTTTGGTACCATTGTTGCATTGTTATTGTCTTCTTACCAGGATGTGAGGGCGAGCGGCAATACCGCACCCTTATCTCCCTGCTGGGATCGTAGCCACCATGCGCCGAGTGGTTAATTACCACAGTTCATGGGCGAGGCAACAGCAGGTCGAATTATTTGATGCATCCGGTAAGTGGGTGTAGTATCATGGCGAGTGGCTCACTACCACACTGTGAACTCACCCCGTGGCCACTGTATGTCGTTGATGTTTCTTGGAGCTATGTTTGAGTTTCCTTAGCTCTCTTGTGGGTCGAGCTTTCCCTTGTTCCTTGGCGTCTCATGCATAGCACCTGCATTTTATTCCTTGCTGTCATTTCTGTTGTATTATTGCTCTCCGTACTGGGGTTTGACCCCATGTCCCTCCGGGGCTTGGTTTGTTTCTTTGTTGCGTTGTTTTCAGGAAACCCAGGTTCTAAAGCTGGTCGTGGGTTCAACCCAGCTGGTGGTGCCCCCGGAGGTGGCTAGTGTGTCCCAGTAGCATATAGCATATATATATATATATGTATCAGTTAGCTAGGGGGATGCCCTGTGCTTTGTTGTTGTACCCGTAGGGGAGTCTGATACATGTTGAACTTATGTATGCTTTTTTGTGAATGTTTATGATTTGGGAAAATTATTTTAAGTATTGTTGTATTTTAAATTATACGTTTAAACCGTCGGGCCTTAAAGCGAAAATTTTACCCACTTTTTGATAGCTTCCGCATGTATTTATCTGTTGTGAACACGAGGCCTGACACTTTTGGTATCAGAGCTTAAACTGGGATAAGCTCAATTTCCTTTGATCACACTTGAGTCTAGGCACAGTGTTGCGTATTGCATGTGCTTGACTTATATGACTACGTGCTGCATATTTTGTGTTATATGCTTTCTTTGCTGTATCTGTTCTGTTTTCCTTATCCTGTTGAGTGTTTTAGATGCCGCCTAGAATTTAGATGCCGACGTCGTGGTCGTAGTAGGGGTCTCTTCCAGGAATCAGGAGGGCAGAATGAGGATCAGTCTAGTGCGCCTAGTCATACTATACTCTGTAGTGGAGAGGAGGAGGCTGCAGCTCC
>KQ995263.1:43811-66930 GCA_001598015.1 Dorcoceras hygrometricum
AAAGTCAGAGCTGGCGAACATGAGGACTATTCTGTCTCGTCCGATAGTTGTTTGCGTTTTCGGGGCAGGTTGGTTGTGCCCAATTTGATTGATTTGAAGGAGGAGATCCTTCGAGAAGCGCACTGTAGCAGGCATAGTGTTCATCCTGGTGTACGGAAGATGTACCATGCTTTGAAGCCGCACTTTTGGTGGGCTGGCCTGAAGAGCGATGTTGCTGGTTTTGTAGCTCGTTGTTTGCATTGTCAGATGGTAAAGGCCGAAAGGATGCGACCTGGTGGTCTGTTGCAGAGTTTAGAGGTGCCCCAATGGATTTTGGAGCACATTGCGATGGATTTCGTAACGCATTTGCCTCGTTCTAGCCGAGGGTGCGATGCTGTTTGGGTAGTTGTAGACCGTTTGTCTAAGTCTGTGCACTTCATTCCCTTGGGATGACCTTCTCGTTGAAGAAGATGGCGAAGCTGTACGTTGATTTTGTTGTTAGATTGCTTGGTGTGCCTGTTTCAATCGTGTCTGACCGAGATCCGAGGTTTACTTCCAGGTTTTGGAAGAGTTTGCAGACAGCTTTGGGCACTAGGTTGGCTATGAGTACCGCATATCATCCCCAGACAGATGGCCAATCTGAGCGAACTATCCAGACATTGGAGGATATGTTACGTGCTGTTTTGTTGGATTTCGGAGGTAGTTGGCAAGACGCGTTGTCTTTGGTTGAGTTTTCGTATAATAACAGCTACCAAGTGACGATTGGCATGGCGCCTTTCGAGGCTTTGTATGGCCGCAAGTGCAGATCGCCAGTGTGTTGGGAAGAAGTGGGGGAGAAGCAGCTATCTGCCCCTGACTTTGTGCAGCAGATGAAAGATCACGTAGATCTTATAAGACAGCGGATGAAGGCTGCTCAGGATCGCCAAGCCAGTTATGTGAATAAGAGGCGTCGACCTCTTGAGTTTCAGGTTGGTGATCGTGTATTTCTCAAGGTTTCTCCGTTTCGTAGTGTGATGCGCTTCGGACGCAAGGGTAAATTAGCCCCTCGTTATGTTGGTCCGTATGAGATTGTAGAGAAGATTGGCCCTCTAGCGTACCGGTTGTTGTTGCCGTCTGAGTTGTCCTCTCTTCACGATGTGTTTCATGTGTCGATGTTGAGGAAATATGAGCCAGATCCGTCTCATGTGCTTGGAACTGGCGAGGTTGAGCTAGATCAGTCGTTGAGCTATCAGGAATACCCGTTGCAGATCCTTGGCAGAAAAGAGAAACAGTTGAGGAATAAGACCATTCCGTTAGTAATGGTGCAGTGGAGCAAACATGGTAGGGAAGAAGCTACTTGGGAGCTGGAAGAAAAGATGCAGCGCGAGTGGCCGCATCTATTTTAGTAACTGTTGGGCTATATTTTCCAGTAACTTGTAGTTCTACTGTTTTTCTTCCTTAGTTGTTGTTAGGTGTTTGCTCAGTTATCTTGAACTCTTGGCCTTGTGTTGGGCGAGTTCTGTTTGTAGCTTGCTGTTGTGTTGTTTTCCAGAGTTATTGATGTGATTTCGAGGACAAAATCCTTTTTAGTGGGGGAGAAATGTGAGACTTGGTTTTGTAATTGAGATTATTTGTGGAAGTTATCGAATTTAGATGATTTTTGGGGATTCAGATCTCTGTTTGTATGTTTGATTTTGTTTACGGGTCGATTTCCCTCCTTAGAGAAATTCTGGAGATTTTCGAAATTTTGAGTTTAGAGGTATCTGCTGATAGCAGCTTTGATGACGTCATGCTTGTGTGGGCATCGTAGTTGCTGACGTAAGCCTTGCTGCTGGTAGCTTAGAGCGTTGTGTTCATTGTTTTGGTAGCTGGCGTCAGCAGCGTTTGCGTGGATTTCAGCAGGAGAGAGCTATAGAATTTCGAACGGTGTCGTTTTGAGGAACCAGTCGATAGTTTATATTACCTGCTGATATTTAGCGAGAGCTGCTGCCAGCTATGATGACGTCAGTGGAGCGACGTCGTTTAAGTTAGTTGCAACGCCGCGTTTTGATGTTGCTGCTGGTATGAGCAGGAGGAAGTGCTTTTCGTTGCTTTGTGTATTGCTGCTGGATGACCAGCAGTTGGTTTTTAGAATCGCGTATCCTAAGCGACGTCGTTTGGATTAGTTGTTGCGACGCCGTTTTGAATTGTATTATTTAAGACTCCAGTCGACGATTTTAGTGCACCTGCTGGTATGGGAATTGCGCACGTAGAAATCAGTCGTTGGTTTTCCCTTGTACCTGCTGGTTTTGTCGGTGGACATTGTAACTAGAATTCAGCACTTGCAAGTTGTTTATAAAGGAGATCTTGGTCTTCGTTATTGATTCCAGTTCCCATACTTAGAGAAATATTTTCCGAGTTTCGTTCTCTGTTCTTCAACCATTAGTCACTATTCACCGTGAGCTTCTCCGGTAGATTCCCGTCGACTCCGGCCGTTGTTTTGGACAGTTGAGGTAGCGTTGGACTCCTCTCGAAGAGCTCTTTCACCCTATACCTTTTGTAGAGGCTAGCTTCCTGTTAAGTTGTATGGGTTAGATCGAGAGCTGGCTTTAGTATTTAAACTCCAGCCGTGAGATTTATGAGCAACCCGTTGGATTTATATTCTGTATGCCGTGTGTTTAGCAGGCTTTTACCAGAGTCTTCGTGATTTCTCGCAGTGTTATTGTTGCTCTGTATAAGGTACGGATTTGAGCTTTTATTACAGCGAGATTATGGCTTGGATGAATGGTAGTCGCTGGTATGTGGATTCGCCGTGCCTGCTGGTTGTATTCTGTTGAGAATTTTGTATGCTACTTGTGTATCTGCTGCGTTGCATATGCTTATATGCTTACATTCTTGCCTGTTGCATACACGCATGGTAATCCTATCCAGTTTTGGTAGTTTTTGGTACCATTGTTGCATTGTTATTGTCTTCTTACCAGGATGTGAGGGCGAGCGGCAATACCGCACCCTTATCTCCCTGCTGGGATCGTAGCCACCATGCGCCGAGTGGTTAATTACCACAGTTCATGGGCGAGGCAACAGCAGGTCGAATTATTTGATGCATCCGGTAAGTGGGTGTAGTATCATGGCGAGTGGCTCACTACCACACTGTGAACTCACCCCGTGGCCACTGTATGTCGTTGATGTTTCTTGGAGCTATGTTTGAGTTTCCTTAGCTCTCTTGTGGGTCGAGCTTTCCCTTGTTCCTTGGCGTCTCATGCATAGCACCTGCATTTTATTCCTTGCTGTCATTTCTGTTGTATTATTGCTCTCCGTACTGGGGTTTGACCCCATGTCCCTCCGGGGCTTGGTTTGTTCCTTTGTTGTTTTGTTTTCAGGAAACCCAGGTTCTACAGCTGGTCGTGGGTTCAACCCAGCTGGTGGTGCCCCCGGAGGTGGCTAGTGTGTCCCAGTAGCATATAGCATATATATATATATATATATGTATCAGTTAGCCAGGGGGATGCCCTGTGCTTTGTTGTTGTACCCGTAGGGGAGTCTGATACATGTTGAACTTATGTATGCTTTTTGTGAATGTTTATGATTTGGGAAACTTATTTTAAGTATTGTTGTATTTTAAATTATACGTTTAAACCGTCGGGCCTTAAAGCGAAAATTTTACCCACTTTTTGATAGCTTCCGCATGTATTTATCTGTTGTGAACACGAGGCCTGACACTTCGAGGACTCTCGAGGAGACTAGTGTAGTGATCACGTGGAATAGCTTTTGTACTGCCTTTCGTCGGGAGTACGTTCCGGAATCCTTCGTTAACGCCAGGGAGCGTGAGTTTGATAACCTGGTGCAGGGTACTTTGTCTGTAGGAGAGTATGCCCGGAGGTTTTCTTCTCTTCTCGTGTATGTTCCGCATGTTTTTGGCCGAGAGAGGGCAAAGAGGAACAAGTTCTTGGAGGGGCTGAATGATGATCTATATTCTTTGGTACTGGAGAGTTCACCTGCTAGTTATGCGGAGACAATGGACTGGGCTATAGATATTGAGGAGGGACTTCATAATCGTAGGTCTCGTGTTAGGCCTCAAGTGGTGCAAGGTAACCGTCCCATGGTTCCGGGGGTGCAACCTTCCCAGTCTTCGCAGTCATCCCAGCCATCCCAGCAACAGATAGCCCAACAGTCTGGACGCCACAGGTTTAGACCTCGTGGTCATCAGTTCAAGGAGAAGTCGGGTTCTAGTTATTCTGGTTCGGGCAGTTCTAGCTGCGGTAGTTCCAGGGCCGAGTTTTGTGTCCAGTGTGGAGAAAAGAATCCTACGGCGCAGTGTGTTGCGTGCAGGGTGCGTGTAACAATTGTGGGCAGTATGGAATTTTTGCGAGAGTGTGTCCATTCGCGGGATCTCAGCACACCGTAGCCCCACCCCAGGGTCGTTCTGGTGGGACGTCTCGAGGCCATTATTTTCATGCTTCGCAACAGAGGATAGGGGAGACGCAGTTTAGGCCGTTTTAGCATCCTGGTCCTTCACGTTTCGGACAGTCTTCCCAGCCTCATTTCTCAGGACCCCGACATGCCCAGGTGAATGCCATGACGAGGGAGCAAGCGGAGGGCACGCCAGGAGGAGTGATCGCAGGTACTTGCTATGTTTTTGATTTTCCTGCGCGTGTATTGTTTGATACATGAGCATCACATTCGTTTATTACTGATGCATTTGTGGTTGAGCATTGTTTGCATACCACTTCCTTGTGTGATATTGTTTCTGTATAGACTCCTGCCGGCGCGATCCTATACTCCCAAGAGATTGTGTTGAGAGAATAAGATTTTCGAGAGAGATTCAAAAATGACCGAGAGAGTAAAGTTCCAGAGAAAGCTTCTCAATTTGAAATCCTCAGCTATATATACATCTCCATCCTCAACGGTCATAAATGAGCCAGTAGACACAAACCTTGTTTGCATATCTTCATCGTATCAACACATTAAATGCTCCATTAATTCTATGCAAAGGTCTGTCTAAAGTTGTCATAGCTGAGTTGACCTTTATACCTGAATAGGTAACCATCGAATAGGCCAACTCTGCGTCCTGCAAACTATTCTCCAAATAGCTCTGAAATGAGTCTCTTTCATCCACTTTGTCTAACAGGCTTTATACGATTGAATCTCGATCGTTGATTCTTGTGGAATGAATATCTGATGTAATATCAAGCTCAAATCTGTTTCGACACTGAGATCTGAAATCTGCTCTCAAATATATAATCTTGACATTTCTTTTTCTATTGCGAATATATCCATTTTTCGCTTTCTAAAAAAAACTGAATCTTCCCCTTTTTTATCTAATAACATCTTATGATCTGAAATCTCTTTTCTTTAATCTCTGAGTATTTGTATTACTATCATATCTGAGTTCTCTCCTTTACACGTAATGTCATCATATTCAGATCTGAAACCCCCTTTTAGTTTCTTTAACTATACCAAAGTCAAATCTAAAATCTCTGTTCTGCTTTAATCAATAGAAACCTCGGATCTGAAACTCTTCTCCCGACAGAATCTTATACGCTTTTTTATATCTTACATACTATAACCGGATCTGAAAAACTCTGTTCCCCCAAACTCTGTTCTGTAATCTATACGTAGAGCGGTAGCATATGGAAAAGAAATCTGAGGTATATCAGTTGTAAGATCTGTGGAAGGAAGGACAACGGGTGTCTATGTAATCTCGGTAATACCAACTATTGTCTCTTCATCCAAAGGAATGTCATCGGCAGTAAAATGCATTGGAGAATCATGGGGGAACTAGAAAAATTCAAATTCTTAGATTGTGAAGAGCTAGAGCTGGAAAATTCGGAATCGCGTCTGTAGATGTCAGTCTCATAGATTCTACACTCTCTGAACTAGAATCCGAAGAAATACTCTGATCAGCGTGCTGTACAAAGAAATCACAAAATCCTTCTACTTGTATACGATGCTGAAAATCATTAAGAATCCTCTTCGGCACTGCACTTCAATCCACAACGGGTCCAACTACAACTATATCTGTACAAAGATTGTAAGAACCAACGGGCAAAAGATGATCGAAAAGATTGAAATGTACAATATCAACGCAAACTCTAGCCCAGCCCCATATCCTAATGAAAGGCGGTTGAGAGCCTAGATCTTGGACTGGCTCAACAAAAATGCAGATGGGGGCGAATGCGTCCACAAACGGCCTCTGAGACAGCTGCTGCTGCTCGCAATAAGTAGTTGTATTGCACTCACGTACCCACTTATTTGAGCCCTCTAAAACTGTCCAAGACCCGTCAAGTAAGATTAGTCGCCTTATCCAGCAGTTAGATTTGATGCTTGGATGAGATCTGGCAATAACTACACCACGCTGTACATTAGCTCCTTCAAACAGTTTTGAGTTACACGGCCAGGTCCACGCCAGTCTGTGCTCTCTCATCTGCTTCTCCAATTTTTCCAACGCAATGTGATGAGCGTCCGAGATCATATCTAAGACTTGAAGATCTATTGCTGTAGTGGGCGTGCTGGACTCAAAATATTGGTGCCTCGCTTCCAAAAATTTCCCCAACAACATTTTCCTGTACTTTGCTATTATGAGCAAACGCCTACTAACAGCAGTTTGCAAAGAATTTGTTTTCGGCCATGCCAATATCTGCTCTTCTTTAGCGGCAATATCCGAAACCGACTCCAAAATTTCCAAGCGGCGTAGACTGAACGAAGAAAAGAATGACCTAATCTCCTCTATGACTTTCTCCCGTATCTGTACAAGAAACTTAATGTCTACGCAAATTAATGAAAACATCTCTCGGGCCGGATGCCCTTTTATTTCATCTTTCTCTACATGGGGCACCTTCCCCTTGTCTGCAATATCAATCTGTGGTAGACTGGCCTTTTACTAGTCTATTTCCCTGATCTCAATCCTGCTTCCAAATGTTATCTTGGTAGGCTCTACAGCGGTAACAGATGGAAAAATTATCTCCTCCGGAATCTGCGCCAAAAGGTCATCGAATGACATGGACTCTTCATCAGACGTAGATTTTTCAGTCAGCTCCAGAACCTTACTTAAGGGCTCTGTGTCTGTGGAGTCAATAATCTTCTCCTTCTCCTTCTCCTTCTCTTTCTCCTTCTCGGTCTCAACCAGATGTCCTTCTTCATTGGATAACACCTTGAGGTTGTTGTCTTCATCATAATTAGTGATAGATGAAACATCTATCCTGCTATTCATCTCAACAAGATCTGTTCCAGCAGTCTTCATCACCACTGGTTCCTCCCAATCTGTTTCCACATCCTCTACCTCAGCTGTCTTCGTAAGCACCTGTTTAATAATATTTTCAACAGTTTCATCATCAGACCCATCTTGCAACACCAATTTCCTCTTCGGTGTGTGGCGTCATTGAGCGCGAGGAGTCACAGCTGGTACAACAGATATGGGTTCCGGATTTTGTACCATGGGGACCATCGCCAAGTCCTTTTCTGCGGGAGAAGCTCTCCCCACAGTATTCATCTTATTCTTAGCGGCAGGCTCAACAACAGCAGGAGCTGGTATTCTCTTTGTCGCAACCTTCTTCACCACTTTCTCCACAGGCACTTCCAACACCTCTTCAGCATTGATAGACTTGCTCTTGGCAATATAAGTGCCAACAGTCTTAGCGATTAAGATCTTGTGAGGAGGTAATGCCTTTGACTCGCCCAATTCCAATTCTGGTGCACCCTTCACATCCTCCAACTCATCTGTTCTCATTTGCTCCATAGAAATCTGCAAACCCTCGAGCTTTCTTTGAAGAAGGAGTCACCATGTCCTTCAAAAGGTTAAACAAGAATCTCCCCCAATTGATTGTAACACCGCCATGAATCGCAGCCATCATCAGAAACCGCTCATGAGTGACTGCATCGAAGGATCCTGCTTTGACTGTGATAGTATTTTCCATAATATCGTAAAGGAGTCAAAACTCAAACTTCATCTCCCTTTTCTTGCAGGAGGTCTTAATATTTTCGCCATCTACAGAGAAATCACTTCTTGCATCAAACACCAAATCATTCGTCACTTCATTCATATCAGTGAAACCCTATGTCGGTAACTCGAAAATCTCAGTAAACTTTGTTGTCTCACACTGAAGCGTTGTGATAGAAATCCACCATGGATGCCTCATAGATGGCAGAAGAGCAACCCAAGAACCAACGCAGTCCAGACGACTCAAGGTCTTTGAACATTTGAACCATTCCGTCATCTTCCATACTGAACACAGAGTCGAAGTAGGCTTGGATAGCGTTGTTAATCAGAGAAGCGACCATTGCTGTAGGTCGATTGAACGAAGAAAACACCGTAAAGATAGATAATCAGCAATGAGAAAGCACTGAAAGCAAGATAGCTCGAGAGTAATTTAGCACAAGGTAAAAGTTAGAAAAATTCGAAAAGGCATATATAAGAGAAAGGAATATGAAATGGTATGCGTTTACAGTGTTGATGTGACGTTTCTCATGATGAAAACACACTTGTCAATCATCCGACGGTGCGATCAGATTTTGAAATGATTTTGAATTTTAACCACGAGGGTGAAAATTAAAAACAAGCGCCATTTGGTAAATACGTCACAGCTGTTTATTGTATCAGCTTGGGTACTGTCAGATATGATTACATATAAGCATCGACTGTATATACGGGAAATCTGAATAGATTCAGATCTCACGCATTCAGCTGACTCAACACTTATTAACTCAGATATGTTATTCCCTCTGAAGCTGAGGTTCTCCCAACGCAATAGTTTACCAAATCTGAAGTACTCCTCGTTCCCCCTGAACAGAAGACTCAAATCTGAAGTAACAAAAGCTGTTCAACCTGCAAAATTTTAGCACAATCATAGATTAAGGAAATTCTAAGAGAGCAAGAATGTTTCGAAAATACGAAAACTTAGCGTCTGGTAGAGGCTTTGTGAAAATATCAGCAACTTGTTGATCTGTCGACACATACTCCAGCCGAACGTCCTTGTTGAGCATGTGATCTCTTATGAAATGATTCCTGATATCTATGTGCTTTGTTCTCGAATGCAGCACAGGGTTCTGGGTGATAGCTATCGCACTAGTGTTGTCACTGAAGATAGGAGCTTCAGAAGCATCGATGTCATAGTCCTTGAGCTGGTGTTGAATCCATAAGACCTGAGCACAGGAGCTTCCAGCCGCTAAATACTCTGCTTCAATTGTGGACGTAGCAATGGATTTTTTCTTCTTACTGAACCAAGAAATCAAACGATCTCTCAAAAGTTGACATGTACCACTTGTGCGTCGCCTATCAATCCTGCAACCTGCATAATCTGCATCACTATAACCGATTAGTGAAAATTGGAGTCTTTGGGATACCAAAGACCCACACTGGAAGTTCCTTTCAAATATTTAAAAATCCTTTTTACTACAATGTAATGCGATTGTTTGGGCTCAGCTTGGAATCTTGTACACATACAGACAGCAAACATGATGTCTGGTCTGCTAGCTGTTAAGTAAAGCAATGAGCCAATAATACCACGATACAATGATACATATGTTGCAGTTCCAACTTTGTCTTTGTCCATTTTGATTGAAGTACTCATCGAGGTTGCTGCTGCTGAACAATTGTCCATTCCAAACTTCTTCAGCAGTTCTTTCGTATATTTAGCTTTAATGATGAAGATCCCACTCTCAATCTGTCTAACTTGTAAACCCAGAAAAAACGTCAACTCTCCCATAATTCTCATCTCAAACTTATCCTGCATCAACATAGAAAATTTCTGGCACATTTTGGGGTTAGTTGACCCAAAGATAATATCATCGACATATATCTGTACCAACAGGACATGATCATTCTTAATAAATTTAAACAAGGTCTTATCGACTGTTCCTATCACAAAATCATGCTCGATAAGAAATTTAGATAGTGTGTCATACCAAGCTCTGGGTGCTTGCGTCAACCCATATAGAGCTTTATCCAGTTTATAGACATGATCTGGATATGTATGATTAACGAAGCCAGGAGGTTGTGCAACATACACTTCCTCAGTTAAAATTCCATTAAGAAAGGCACTCTTTACATCCATTTGAAAGACTTTGAAGTCTTTGTATGCAGCATATGCAAGAAACATGAGGATGGCTTCTAATCTGGCTACTGGAGCAAAGGTTTCATCGTAATCTATTCCTTCTAGTTTTCTAAAACCTTTGGCTATCAGTCTAGCTTTGTTTCTAATTACTACACCATCCTCATTCAGCTTGTTCCTAATGACCCATTTAATTCCTATCACTAAATGATTAGAAGGTCGAGGAACTAACTGTCATACATTATTTATCTTAAATTTGATAAGTTCATCTTGCATAGCATCTATCCAGCTCGGGTCTACTAAGGCTTCTTCTTTCAGCTTTGGTTCTATATGCGAAATGAATGCTGAATTGAAGTACTCATGCATAAGCTGGCCTCATGTGCAAATAGGAGAATGTATATTACCTATGATCTGCTCGGGTGGATGATTTCTATTCCACCGAATATCAGATCCGATTGGATTTTCTCCTTGTTCTGCTTGGATGTCTGGCTGAATGGTTTCATCAGATATCACTTGATGATTTTCGTTGATAGCTTGAGTATCTGAAGCTGGTCTTGATCCCAATTGGTGTGAACGTTGTTCCAGATTTGGATCAGATACCAATTGATATATTGTAGAATCTGCTTGCGCAAATTCTTGTCCAATAGTGGTTCCACTCCCCGTAGCTGGCACACTAGTTAAGATCTGTTCCTGCACTTGGACAACATTAATCAAATCAATGACTTCTATGTTACTTGTCAGATCTTCTTGCGCGTTATCGTGTGGTGTGTCCAGATCTGGTTGCATCTCAGCTGAATGTCGAATCTGTGGCACGTCATCACTTGATTCATCTAAGCTTGTTGATTCCTGAGTGTGCACAGATCATGTAAGCTCACATCAGAGTTGGAACAAAAGCTGGTTTCATCGAACACCACGTGAGCTGATTCTTCAACCTTCAAGCTCCGGTTGTTAAATACTCTGTATGCTGCTCACGGCTGAGTATCCATGAAACAAACCTACATCAGATTTTGCATCGAAAGCTGTTAGATGCTTTTTGTCATAATTATGAATGAAACATCTGCATCCAAATACCCTGAAATAAGATATATCAGGTTTTTGCCGCTCCAGATCTCATAGATCTTTTTTGAGTGTAGCAGGCTATGTTAACTGCTTCTGCCCATAATTTTGAGAAATACCGGGAACCTACATCAGATTTTGCATCGAAAGCTGTTAGATGCTTTTTGTCATAATTATGAATGAAACATCTGCATCCAAATACCCTGAAATAAGATATATCAGGTTTTTTGCCGCTCCAGATCTCATAGATCTTTTTTGAGTGTAGCAGGCTATGTTAACTGCTTCTGCCCATAATTTTTGAGAAATACCGGAATATGCAATCGTAGATCGAGCAGATTCTTTTAAAGTACAGTTTCTCCTCTCAGCTAAACCGTTCTGCTGATGAGTTCTAGCTGCTGGAAGCTCATTCTTTATTCCAATGTATTCCAGATAAGAGGATAATTTTTTATTTAAAAACTCAGTACCTCTATCACTCCTTATCCGGTTGACAGTACAAGATTTGTAATTTTGTAAACGTTTTAAAAGCTTAATCATCTTGTCAGCGGTTTGATCTTTTGATTTTCAAAACAACACCCATGTAAATTTTTGTAAAATCATCAACAACAACCAGGGTGTAATTTGTTCCCCCTAAGTTGGTTACGGGTATAAGACCAAAAAGGTCCATATGTAAAAGCTCTAAGCTTCGGGAAGAACGAATAAAGTTTTTCTTTTTAAAAGTAGAACGAATCTGTTTTCCTAGTTGACATGCAGAACAGATCTTGTCCTTATAAAAATTTATTTTGGGCCTACCAAAAACCAATTCAAGCTCACTCAATTTGGCAAGAGTTTTGAAATTAAAATGATTCATTCTCTGGTGCCATAGCCAGCTCTTGGAAGAGTCAGCTGCTAGGCAAATCTGTTAAGATCCCAGATGCTCTGACCAGTTGACAACGTAGGTATTCCCATATCTGTTTCCTACTAACACTGTCATCCCATATTTGTTCTGAACTGTGCACGTGTGCTTTTGAAAGTTAACTGTGTAACCATTGTCACACAGCTGACTTATGCTAATCAGCTTATAGCACAAATTCTCAAAAACTAGGATGTCATTAATTGAAAGATTACCATGGGTAAGCTTACCCTTACCCACAGTGTTACCGTGAGAATTGTCGCCAAATACAACTTTGGGTCCTTTGTGTGGCCTCAGATATGATAGAAGCTTTGAGTTACCAGTCTGTGCCTCGCACATCCGCTATACAGATACCAAATGCTTGATTCTTCTGAAGCTCTGTACCTGTTATCCTGCAATCACGAAAATAAACTTTTGGTACCCAATTTTACTTTGTTCCAGATCGGATTAACCATTTTGGGACCCATACTTGAATTATCTTAACATTTTTCCCAGTACGAATATCCACTAGGGTTCGTGCAGAAATCTTATGTGATCTGTTCAGATTTGGCTTCGCACTTTGACCATTCAGATCTTGCTTGGGATGAACATTTACCCATATAGATTTTGCCTTCTTTGAACCACGCCTTTGCTGGTTCGGAACAGACGACTTAGTTCCAGCTTTCTCGTTGTCCTTCTCAAGTCTGTTCGTTAGCCAGCTGAGATTAGAGTTCTTAGGCTTGGTATAACCAATACCAATTTTGCCCTTATGGTTCAGCTGTCGTGAGATCTGATCATCGTACTTAACCGACTCACATACATCATGTAGCACACTGGCTTTGACAAAATTCATTTTCTTAAACTTGTCACCAGCCAGATCTGACTGAGTACTCATTCCTCAGAGCTTCTTTCACCAAAATTGAATCCTAAGCCAGATTTGTCATTTAATGGCTTCTGGGTCTCATGCAACTTGCCTAAAGAAATATAACACTTAGTCCAGGAGCTCATCACTTGAATTAATCTCTCATTTTCAGATGAGAGCTCACAGGACTTAGTTTTCAAAAGATCATTCTCAATCTTCAGCTTACTCAACTCAGTTTGTAAACTTTCAGTTTCCCCAAGCTGAGCAGTTCTTGGTTCTACTGAAATATTTTTCAAACATCCATTTTCGGCTTTCATCTCCTCGAATGTCTGAGATAGCTTTCGTTACTCATGGACCACTTCGTTGAGTGCATTGACGAGGTCCTCTCGTGTAAATTCACTATTGAAAAAGTCAAATACCTCTTCTTCTGTGGTCTGTTTGGCTATCAAGTAGTGGACATCTTCTTGCTCACTTTCACTGGATGAACTGCTTGATGTTGTCTCCGAATCTTAGTTCACCCAGATATTGTTACTTTTCTCAGCAACAAGCACCTTATCAGATATGTTTCTCCTTCTTTCTGTGGATCTTTCTTTGGACCGATCTGTGGACCTCTTGTTATCTTTCTTGGGCCTGTTGCAATCTGCTGCGAAGTGACCTCGTCTGCCACAGTTATAACAATTTAAATCAGTTGTAATTTGTCAGATTTATGGGCATTGTTATAATTGAAAGAAAGGTTTTGAGTTCTTCTCATGAATTTCCCAAACTTCATGACGAAGAGGGACATGACATCATTGCTCAATTGCTCTTCTGTCTTGCTAGGTGAGCACTGTTCAGATGTTTCTGCAGCAAGAGCCTTGTTTGTTTGGGTGGTTGATGGTCCAGCCTCAGATCTGGTCTGCAGCTCAAACTCATATGCTTTCAGATTTGCGAAGAGATCGTGTAGTTCAATCTTGTTCAGATCCTTGGACTCTCTCATCGCCATTGTCTTTACATCCCACTCCCTTGGTAGTGCTCTCATCACTTTGAGGGCTAGTTCTCTGTTGCTATATTCTTTTCCCAGACTATTTAGCTCTGTCACAAAAGCACTGAATCTCTCATCAAATTCCACCATGGTCTCTCCCTCTCGCATCTTTATCGATTCATATTTCTGCTTGGAAACTGTAAGCATGTTCTCTTTGGTCTTGTCATTGCCTTCACAGATTTGTGTCAATTTCTCCCAGATCTCCTTGGCAGTGGTGCAGGTCTTTATCTTGCTGAACATGTTTTTATCCAGCGTCTTATATAGAATGTCCTTCGCCACATTGTCCAAATTTGCCTTTTTCTTATCTTCTGGTGTATACTCCATTCAGGTCTTTTCTATCCACTGTGGAGCACCAGTTGTAATTTCCATCGTCGTATTAGCCTTCATAATATTCATGGGTCCATCTGTAATGACGTACCACATGTCATCATCTTGCGTGGCTAAATGGGCTTGCATCCTGATCTTCCAATCATCATACTCCTCCTTAGAAAACATAGGAATTTTATTGTGAGAAGTAGACATATTTAAATGTAAGCACAAAGATCAGAATGTTCAATAACTGAGATTTCAGATCTGATACCAATTGATAGATCAATGGAATAGAAAATAAAAATAAACTTCGGAGTTCAGAAATGGGGGGTTGAATGAACTCCTTCGATTTTTATTCTTCGAAATCTTAAAACTATTTTTACAAGCCTCGCTTAACTCAGATCTGAGTGACCAGATATGAGGCTCTCAGTCCAAATCTGTTTCCTCGGTTAAAATATATTGTGCGGAATGAAACCGATTAAACAGTTAACAGTTAACAATAAGTACGATGCAAGTAAGTAAAAGATAGAGTCGAGAATTTGTTTTCTGGAAGTTCGGATCTTAAATCCTACGTCTCCCCTTCTTCCTTTTCAGGAAGGTTCCACTAGAAGATTTGATGTGTACAGCTTCTTTAGACACCCGATCACTTAAGTCTCGCCCACAGTGAACTCCTAAAAACTCCAAATACAAGGCAGAACATACTGCTGTTTACAATCAAATGATTTTTCGAACTGCTACAAGTGGCACGTTCATTAAAGACTCTAATATGATTTTACAATGAACACGATACAATAGAGTTCTGTAAATCTTCTGGTTTCTTTAGAATGAAATTTGTTTAAAAATGTAAACCAGAAGATATCTCGATCGTTTTTATAATATGAACTGAACGAGAGAGTTCTTCGAGATGTTCAATACTGGGACTCAAAATATTTTTGCGAGAGTGCGTTTGAGATGTCCCAGAGAGCTTGAGAGAATACGATTGCCGAGAGAGATTCAAAAATGACCGAGGGAGTAAAGTTCCAGAGAGAGCTTCGTCGTTTGAAATCTTTAGCTATATATACATCTCCATCCTCAACGGTCATAAATGAACCAGTAGACACAAACCTTGTTTGCATATTTTCATCGTATCAACGCATTAAATACTCCATTAATGTTATGCAAAGGTCTGTCTAAAGTTGTCAGAGCTTAGTTGACCTTTATACCAAAATAGGTAAACATTGAATAGACCAACTCTGCATCCTAAAATGTATTCTCCAAATAGCTCTGAACTGAGTCTCTTTCATCCACTTTGTCTAACAGGCTTTATACGATTGAATCTCGATCTTTGATTCCTCTGGAATGAATATCTGATGTAATCTCAAGCTCAAATCTGTTTCGACACTGATATCTGAAATTTTCTCTCAAATATATAAGCTTTACTTTTCTTTTTCTATTGCGAATATATCCCTTTTTCGTTTTCTAAAAAAAACTGAATCTTCCCCCTTTTTGTCTAATAACATCTTATGATCTGAAATCTCTTTTTATTTAATCTCCGAGTATCTGTATTACTGTCAGATCTGAGTTCTCTACTTTACACATAACATCAGCTATTATCTCTATTTCTTTAACAACATATTCAGATATGAAACCCCCTTTTAGTTTTTTTAACTATACAAAAGTCAAATATGAAATCTCTGTTCTGCTTTAATCAATAGAAACCTCGGATTAAAACTATGTTCCTGATATAATCTGATACACTGTTTTCTCTCTTATATACTATAACCGGATCTTAAAAACTCTGTTCCCAGAAACTGAAATAACTGACCCGATTACTCAAATAATCCGAATATCCAAATCTGATAAGCTCTGATCTGAAATACTCCGATCCAAAATCTTCAACCCAAATAACTGAGATCTGAAATCCTCTGCTAAATACGCTCTGCTCTTCTCTGATCTGATATAATAATCTTGATATCATGACGTCGAGATCTGAAATTCTTACATCCCCCGAAAGCATGATTACTTAAGATGTAGATCTTAATCTTCGGTTCCGTTCTTAGTATAGTTTTCGTTATCACCAAAACTTATAAATTTTATCTTAACAAATAAGTACCCACCCCCGAGGATTGAGGATTCATTTGACCAGTTGCAGGGAGCTTCGATTTTCTCGAAGATTTATTTGAGGTCTGGTTACCATCAGTTGAGGGTTAGAGAGGAGGACGTGTCCATGACTGCATTTCGGACACGCTATGGAAACTACGAGTTCTTGGTGATGCCGTTTGGCCTGACGAATGCCCCAAGATTTTCATGGATTTGATGAACAGGATCTTCAGACAGTACTTAGACCAGTTCATCATTGTTTTCATCGATGACATCCTGGTCTACTTGAGGAGCTTGGAGGAGCATCGGCAGCACTTGCAGATGGAACTGCAGACGTTGAGGGAGCATAGATTGTATGCCAAGTTCAGCAAGTGCGAGTTTTGGCTTGAGCAGGTGGCATTCTTGGGGCATATCGTATCGAGAGATGGGATTGATGAACAGGATCTTCAGACAGTACTTAGACCAGTTCATCATTGTTTTCATCGATGACATCCTGGTCTACTTGAGGAGCTTGGAGGAGCATCGGCAGCACTTGCAGATGGAACTGCAGACGTTGAGGGAGCATAGATTGTATGCCAAGTTCAGCAAGTGCGAGTTTTGGCTTGAGCAGGTGGCATTCTTGGGGCATATCGTATCGAGAGATGGGATTTCTGTTGACCCATCGATGGTGGAGGAAGTGCATAATTGGGGCATTCCAAGGAATGCTGTAGATATTCGCAGTTTCTTGGGGTTAGCAGGATACTATCGCAAGTTTATCAAGAGCTTTTATTCGATTTCTCAGTGCCCTTGACAGCCCTGACCAAGAAGAAGCGAAGTATGTGTGGAGTCCCAAGTGCTTTGATCAGTTTAAGTAGGCCCTCACTTCAGCACCAGTGTTAGCGATTCCAGTGGATCACAAGGAGTTTGTGGTCTATACAGATGCTTCCCTGAGAGGGTTAGGTACAGTTATGATGCAGGGTGGCAGGGTTATCGCTTATGAGTCGAGGCAGTTGAAGAGTTATGAGCAGAACTATCCGACGCATTATTTGGAGCTAGCGTAAGTAGTGTTCGCACTGAAGATTTTGAGACACTACTTGTACGGCTAAAAGTGTCAGTTTTCAACGACCACAAGAGCCTCAATTATTTCTTCACCCAGAAGGAGCTGAACATGAGGCAGCGCAGATGGCTAAAGTTGGTGAAGGACTATGACTGTGACATTAGCTACCATCCGGGTAAAGCTAATGTGGTGGCAGATGCTTTGAGCCGGAAGACTGCAGTAGTGGCATGTTTGTCAGTTGAGAGACCACTACAGGCTGAGATACAGAGGTTCGGTGTGGAGTTCTATTCAGGTGGCGGTGCACCGAGTTTGGCAGCGCTCATGGGTCAGCCTACTGTTCGATAGAGGACTACAGACGGGAAGGCCTCTGATGAGCAGTTACAGCAATGGAGACAACGAGATGAGGCCAGAGGGCGAGGTCTGTACACAGTTGAGGATGGGATTGTCCGTTTCAGAGGTCGCATGTGGGTGCCGACTACTGGGCAGATGAGAGATGAGATCTTAACAGTGACTCATGCATCGACGTATCCATCCACCCAGGGAGAACGAAGATATACAAAGATTTGCAGACACTGTATTTGTAACGCCCCAAAATCCATAGGACCACATATTTAACCCTTTCCAATTTCAATGGCTTATTTGATATTGCGTATTTCAGCCTTAAGTTTATTTCGTTTGTTTTAACAGTTGATTTTCAGTTGTTGCTTTGAGACATGACGCGGAAGGTTTTCAGGCAGCTGTCGCCCGAGCATAAACACGAGCAGATTCAGATTTTGGTTTAAAATGCCCTCAACTGGACAAAAATAGTTCTTTTAAATTGTTTTGGTAAAGGTTTCAAATTCAAAATAGTAGTAGGGAATATTTGACAAATTATTTTGAAAAGGACACGGGTTGGTAGGATCCCATGCCTACTCGAGTGTTAATACCTACTAGAAGTCATATCCCGTATATGATTGTTTTCATAACAAGAGAGTTTCATCGTTGTCCAGAAATTTCTCTCTTTCTCTCTAAAAACTTCAAAGTGCTCGTAGTGGTGCTTGTGGAGAACTCCTGTTGAGACCCGCTGCTTCTGTGTTTCGCAGGTTTAAGGCAAGTAAAGACTGATTCTTTCTACGCCATTTTAAAACATATATTGTTCTTCAGTGCATGATTGTTGCCTGTTTATGTTAAGATAAGTTATGTTCATGTTTAAGCATGTTTTAGGAAATGCTTGGATGATCGGGTTCCAGTTTTGTTTATGTTACAAAGTTTTAAAGAGTGCTTCGATGAAGAAGATGAAATTGTTGTTTTAAAATGTTGAGCAATCGGGTTTAAGTAATATGTTCATGAATGTTCTTCCTTCCGGTGGATGGTAACTTCGAAACTTGACGCTATGTAATCGGAGTTTCTAGTCGAATCAAAAGTTAAGTCTGGTTTGGTAGGCAACGGCTGATAGAGCAGCCGCCGTTTTGATGTTACAACACCAAGTTATACTCTTCCCTTTTCAGCAGTTATCTTTGTGTTAAGAAAATTCTAAGTGTTGCGTTCAGCCGTTGATATTTGTATACATTCAGCCGTGAGTTGTCTTGCGTCTGAATTGGGTTAGTCCTTCATTATTGTTTAACGTACAGCTGAGTTGACTACGGTCAACAACCAACAGCTGATTTTTAACCAGCAGCTGATTTTCTTAGAACCAGTAGCTGATTTTCTTAGAACCAACAGCTTATTTTTATCCAGCAGATGATTTTCTTAGAACCAGCAGCTGATTTTCTTAAAACCAACAGCTGATTCTTATCCAACGAATGATTCATTACCCAACGTCCGATTCTTACACTAACGAAGTCGTTTCATTTAATACATCTGTTTCAATGTTATCGAATATCCTTGCGTTTGTTTTACTATAATCATATTGTTTCCCTTAGCAACAGATGATTCCTTTTAGCGATAAGTCTCAGCAGTAGAACCCGATACTCGACAAAGTTTTAAAGAAGTTTTAAAGAAAGAATTTCGAAGCACTGTGAACCCGAACGATGATTTCAAAATCAAATTTCAACCAGCTATGAGTTTAAAGGAAGAACGTTTCAATTTAAGGATTTATGGGATAGATAACAGACGGTCACCATGGAGGGGTGAGCAGCTGTCCAGATGTCAGTTGCCCCTTCACCACGAGCTAAATGCTAAGGCTGATATCATTAGTCACTTGATCAGGTGCACCACGGACCTAAGGAGAGCTTCTAGGCCATAAATTACAAGAAAATAAGAATGGGATCTGGGTCATCTTCCCCATTTCCAAGTTTAACGAAAGAAAGTTTATGAAAGCTGATGAATGACTTCCTTTAATCTGTTTTGTTAAGTTACGATATGTTTAGATGTCTGCCTGCATTATGCGAAATCGTTATCTTCAGATTTTACTTGCTGAGCCCCTAGGCTCATTATTTTTAAAATGGTGCAGGTGAGACTGAGCTGGGGCTGGCGGGAGGCAGCGACTGAACCAGCTGTGGTGATTGTTTTTATCTACGGCCGATGTTTTCACGCAGCAGCTGTTGTTGTTTTTGATGTTTTGTTAAGTCTGTATTAGATCCATTACAACAATAGTGAATTCATATAGAATTGCAAAGTTGTAATATCGCATTTTACGCAGCAGCTGTTGTTGTTTTTGATGTTTTGTTAAGTCTGTATTAGATCCATTACAACAATAGTGAATTCATATAGAATTGCAAAGTTGTAATATCGCATTTTGCACTTTTGTAACATCTGTTGTTAAAGAAATTGTTTCAGCCATTCCAGTATCTGGCGCCATATTATGTTTGTGTCTGAATTTTGATTTAGTTATAAGAAATACAGCTTATAACAATTCCCATTCAGCCCTCCTTTTCTTTTTATTATTCTTTTGTGACCCCATGAGAATTGGGACGTCACAACTTGGTATCAGAGCATGGTCCTGAGATAAACACACGCACTTCTAGTTGGAACAGCAGTTGTCAACCGTTTCTCCAGCACTGTGAGTTTATTTTATGTTTCAGAGCATTTGTTTTTATCATTAGCATGTTCTCATTATTGCATTGTGGTGGATTACGGGATACAGATTAAGATGTCTTGTGGAGGAAGAAGAAATATCCCAGTATATGAATCCAACCCCGATAGTAATGCTAGTATTGCCCAGCTTTTAAGGTTGCTGGTAGAGCAAACCAGCAGAGGTAATGGTCAATCATCCAGCAGCTGAGGACCCAACAATGATGATCCTCAAGAGAAGTTCAGAAGACAAAAGCCGAAAGAGTTTAGTGGTACGACTGATCCTTTAGTTGCTGAGAGCTGGATTAAGTCGATGGAGGTTATCTTTGAGTACCTCCAGATGCCAGATTTAGATAGGCCAAGGTGCGCTATCTATATGTTGAGGGATGACGCCATGATTTGGTGGGAAGGAGCTAAGCTATCGGTGGATTTGATGAACCTTACTTGGGCAGATTTCAAGCAAGTGTTTTACGAACAGTACTTCACAACAGACAAGAGGTCTGAGTTGAAGAGAGAGTTTCTGACTTTGAAACAAGGAAGCATGATTGTGCAAGAGTATGCGCGGACATTTGAAAGAGGATGCTATTTTGTGCCTCTAATTGGAAGTGATCCAGCAGAAATGTTGAGCCACTTCGTGGAAGGGTTAAAACCCATGTTCAAGATGAACGTTAGGCTATCTGTGCCCAAGACATATAGAGAAGCAGTGGATAGAGCCTTGCGAATTGAGAGGGATTGGAAAGATATAGATGAAGAAAGGCAGCAGAAGAGGCAGGCCTCTCAGCAGAAAGATCAAAAGCCTTTCAAGAAGCAACATAAGAATCAGCAGAGGCCTCAAGAGCAGAAACCCCTGCTGGAACAGTTAGGCTATCTGTGCCCAAGACATATAGAGAAGCAGTGGATAGAGCCTTGCGAATTGAGAGGGATTGGAAAGATATAGATGAAGAAAGGCAGCAGAAGAGGCAGGCCTCTCAGCAGAAAGATCAAAAGCCTTTCAAGAAGCAACATAAGAATCAGCAGAGGCCTCAAGAGCAGAAACCCCTGCTGGAACAGAAGCCTCTGCCTATCCAACCGATCAGTGCAGTTCCAGCTGGTAACTACAAACCAGTGTGTCCTAAGTGCCAGAAGCCACACTCTGGTCAGTGCAGACTTGGACATAACGTCTGCTACAAGTGTGGGTTGCTAGGGTATATGATGAAGAATTGCCCAAAGTCAAGACAGCTGGTGACCATCCGAGCATATGTGATGACAACCGAACAGGCCAATCCAGATTCTACAGTGGTTACGGGTGAGATTTTAATAGCTGGGTTACCTTCTGTGGCTTTGTTAGATTCAGGAGCCACCCATTCATTTATAGCAGCTATGTTTTCTAGGAAGCTACCCATTGGACCTGATCGTGTAGCTGTATGCTTTTGTGTGACAGTGCCTTCAGGAGAAGAATTAGTATCCCATGATATGTTTAGGATTTTAGAACTTAGGCTCCAAGGGCATTCAATTTCAGCAGATTTGATTGTTTTGCCGATTCCTGGGTTCGACATGATTTTGGGGATGGACTAGTTAACCAAGCATGGAGTGGTAATTAATTTCAAGACTCGAGCAGTAGCAGTTAACCCGCCTATAGGAGACTCATTTCAATTTGAAGCCAATCAGACGTGGAGGATTCCTTGCCTTATATCAGCACTTAAGGCTCTGAGATGTTTAAGAAAAGGAGGGGTAGGATTTATGATGAGTCTGTCATCCTTAGAAGCGGCTAGCAAGCGCCAACTTTCAGACGTGGCGGTGGTAAACGAATTTCCTGAAGTTTTCCCAGAAGATATACAAGGACTGCCGCCACATAGAGAATTATAATTTTTGATCGAATTAGTTCCAGGAGCAGCCCCTATATCCCGACCAGCTTATCGTTTAGCTCCTTTAGAAATGAAAGAATTAAAGCAACAGATACAAGATCTGTTAGAAAAAGGATTTATTAGACCAAGCACTTCACCCTGGGGAGCCCCTGTTCTTTTGGTTAAGAAGAAGGATGGAAGCTTGAGACTGTGTATAGACTATAGGGAGCTGAACAAACTGACCATTAAGAATAAATATCCCCTTCCTAGAATTGAGGATCTTTTTGACCAATTGAAAGGAGCAGCAGTCTTTTCTAAGATTGATTTGAGCTCGGGTTATCATCAGCTGAAGATTAAGGTAGCCGATATATATAAGACAGCCTTTAGAACCCGTTATGGTCACTATGAATTTTTAGTGATGCCTTTTGGTTTAACCAACGCCCCATCTGCTTTTATGGATCTGATGAATGAGTTTTCCAACCCTTTTTGGGTCGGGTTATCATCAGCTGAAGATTAAGGTAGCCGATATATATAAGACAGCCTTTAGAACCCGTTATGGTCACTATGAATTTTTAGTGATGCCTTTTGGTTTAACCAACGCCCCATCTGCTTTTATGGATCTGATGAATAGAGTTTTCCAACCCTTTTTGGATCAGTTCATAGTTGTGTTTATAGATGATATCCTAATATACTCTAAGACAAATGTTGAACATGTTGTGCATTCAGTGCTTTAAATTAAAAAGAGTAAGCAGCTATACGCTAAGTATAGTAAATGCGAATTTTGGTTGGAGAAGGTAGCATTATTAGGACACATTATATCTAAGGATGGATTAGAAGTAGATCCATCCAAACTAGAAGCTGTACGTGACTGGCCAGTGCCAAAGTCGGTTTCATAGGTGAGGAGTTTCTTTGGATTAGCCAGTTATTATAGGCGATTCATTCAAGGATTTTCCAAGATAGCTGTCCCTTTGACCTCGTTAACAAGGAAGCAGGTTAAGTATGATTGGACTCCAGAATTCCAAATCAGCTTCGAGAAGTTGAAACAAGCGCTGATAGCAGCACCAGTATTAACCATGCCGTCTGATCAAGGT
>KQ995265.1:0-26076 GCA_001598015.1 Dorcoceras hygrometricum
GTTAGTCTTTTTGTTCAATTATATGATATGATGTAGCAAAATATTTTATCAACAGTCGTTAGTAAATTTAACCAATTATTTGATATAATTTTCAATCAAGGTCGATTTTTTACAGTTTTTTCTCTTAAAAAAAATTCCCAATATATATCAGATATACCCTCTTATTCCTTCTCGATCACCACCACTTTTAACAATCACTATGCTAGTGCTCGTGGAATCTTGGTTGGGAATGTATCCTCAGTGCCAAACCAGCAACTTTATTTGTCCATTGTGCGTGTTTTACAATATCTAACTTTGATGACCCCATAACCACCTCGGGACCCGAGGATCGAGCAGCTTGCTCATAGCTTCGATGGACGATGTCCAGGTCAGCAGAACACCCGAAGACGCGCTCCAAGATCGGGATTTGCCCGAGATCTCACCACTATTTCGGGAGTGTTTCCGGAGCACCATGTCCCGATGTGAGGAAGAGTCATGCCCAGGTACGTCTCTCCTTGTGCAGATGAATCCCGCCTGGATACGTCTTTCCTTATTTGAAGGATCCTAGGTCGATACAACTTTCCTAATTTAGCGAGAGGATCCCGAGGATCACGGAGAGTATCCACCGAGATATTCTCCCCTCACCGACTTAGCCCCTTTATAAATATCAGGTACGCCTCATTCAACACACACACTCATTCTTGCACACTTTTGCACTCAGCATATATTTTCTCTCGCTTTTGCTCTCGCACTTGCCTGACTTAAGCATCGGAGGGGCTTCGCCGGACACACTTCCGACGCCCTATGACCTGTGATTTATGGTTGCAGACGTTGAAGAGAAGCATAATCCAATCCCCAGTCGCCCGACGTTTCCGAGCTCCTCGACGTGGTGGTGTTTGCTCGCCGGCTGAGGTAATTTAGCTACATCAAACTTGTTATTAATTTTTTTTTTGGCTAGAATTTCACATTTGGATGAAAAGCTATTTGTATAAGAAAATCATCGACTATGTATTAACTCTTTTAACAATCTGTAAACGTTTCTACCAGACTAGCTATAGGCGGGCACATTTCACATAAGAATAAGGGGTAATAAACAAAAGATCTAGATCCCAATCTCTATAAAAATTCCATTACATTTCTTTTTTACATGTTTATAAATTACCTTGTGCAGAATCCAAAAATTACGGAGAATACTGAATACTCTCATGTCATCAACATATATAATGGATGCTATCCAGTAACTATAAATGCTCTATTTTTTGGGATCATTATCAAGCAAATTGATGGTTATGGGCCAATTCAATGTTTTTCTGGGCTAGAGCTCAGTTCGACAATGAATCAGATTAATAATCAGGGAATTGGGTCGAAGGACCTGATAACCAATTAATCATATAAAGACGATCAATCGATTTGAAACCCAAGGTCCGCAAAACTCTTAAATACCCTATAAAAAGAGAGTTTTACCCATTTTTAAGGTAGGTGACTTTATAACTATTACGACTTTCGAGCAACCACTTACTTACGTGTCGGAATGTCTTCGTCGGAAAACCTCCCAGTGCCGTTGACTTTGCTTTGTGACACAACTACCCACTCAAGTCATTCTTCGGATCTCCGGATGATCCCAACTCATTCGTTGAACCGCTGAGCTGGTTTGCTTGAGTTTAGGCAACATCACGAATCAGGTTGCTACCCATATTGATTTGTGAGGCAGTTAAACCACACCCATAGAGTTCATTTTCCAAACAATAGAGTTTAGGTGAACAGTAAGATCTCCTTGTACCATCTAGAACTCGTGAAATCGGATAACATAATTGTCAGGCTGCATGAAAAATATCACTTCAATCTGAAAACCACGAAGTACGAGTGAATTTTCACTTACATGTTATAAAAAGAAGAATGAATTAGTACCATGACACGGTTCCATTATTAGATCCGATTATTTCGAAGAAAAATTTAATTTTTCAAATATGAGAAGCAGGTCTTACCAGATTCGATTGGTTTGAACAAACTTAAATGCATTATCGCTACAAAAGCTTGTTGCTTTCATGGGGGTGGAATATTTTCCCCTTTAAAAGTGAATATCCTATTACATTGGGCAAAGCCCGTCAGGAAGCTGGCCCAGGATAAGAACTTGCCCTTATCTATTTGGATTTAGCTCTGGTAATCGTGGGCCCACCATACCCAGCCCATCCAGTAACTGGACTATGATTCCTACATTGATTATGTTTTTGTTTTGAAAAAGTTTACTCACTCTAAAAAGAAAAAATAAATAACAGGAAAAGAAGAGGGGCAAACCCACCATTTGTTATAACGTCACATATCCATACCAACCAAACAATGAAAAAATTATCATTTTCTCCCTTCATTCTTCCAAAGATTGAGAGTAACAAAAATTTGAATAAATATTTTTAGTTTACATTATAGTAACTATTATATGTTTTACTTGGTTTTTTAATAATATTATGTAAAATGCTATTTTAGTGAGTAAAATTACTTAGTTTAAGACCCTCAAGTTTTTAATATATAAATATGTGTACACCTTATGTTACCAGAAATGTTGCTGTTAATTAGGTATATTGATTATTTATGTTAAACTATTTTAAAAGACCACATAAATTTTTTAGTTTCCCTATATTTTAATTGTTTTCGAGTTCATACATGTTGCCAAAAACCGGAGCTCCCATGAATGAGAGGATTCTCCACACTGGTATAACTTGATGCCCACCCCACTTTGACGTCAGATTCAGATCCATTTCCATTTTACCAATTCCGTAGAGCCGACACCCACTCCTGCACTCCACCGCCGTATATTTGTCCTCCCCCACACCCCACAAGCACACAACACCTAAACCCACATAATTCGCTTTCTACTGTCTCCACTTTTTCGTAGATAGAGTGTGTCGGAAGACGTCGTCATCATTTTTCTTCACGTAGCAGGGACCATCTCCATCTGTTTTTCAGGGTTTCGGACAACCAGATACTGCTGACTCTGATTGATGATGTGGAGGCGGAGCTGATACTGCACGATTTTACCGGCGGCGGTGATTTGATGGTTCCGCGATGAAATGGATATAAAGCCGTCGTTGGTATCTCAACGAACATGATCGCCGGTGTCCTCCAATCCCTTCATAGAACTCGGCAACCGATTCTTTTTCCTATATCGCATGGACCCTGCCACCAGTCGCCCGGCTGTAGTAATCGATAATGGAACTGGGTAATTGGTCAACTCTTTTATTGTTTTTTTCAATCTTTATGCTATATATCAGTTAAAGTGTTCGATGAAATGCCTCGATGGGCAGGCTGAGTTTTCGGCTATTGGCGGTAACTTTGTTGATTTTCAGGAGGGTTGCTGAATGACTGAACTTTCTTCTCCTACTTGTTTGATTCCAGGTATTCGAAAATGGGTTTTGCTGGAAATGTAGAGCCAAGTTTTATACTTCCTACCGTAGTTGCTGTAAATGAGTCATTTATCAACCAACCTCGAGCTAGTTCTTCTAAGGGAAGCAATTGGTTGGCGCAGCATAGTGCTGGTGTGATGGCGGATCTGGATTTTTGTATAGGAGACGAAGCTTTTTCTAGATCTAAATCTAATAGCATTTATAACTTGAGCTATCCTATCAAGAAGGGTCAGGTAGATAATTGGGACGCAATGGAGAGATTCTGGCAGCAATGTATATTCAGCTACTTGCGCTGCAATCCAGAAGATCACTACTTCTTGTTGACAGAGAGTCCGTTGACAGCTCCAGAGAGTCGAGAGTATACTGGGGAGATCATGTTCGAGACATTTAATGTTCCAGGGACTGTATATTGCGGTGCAGCCTGTGCTTGCTTTGGCTGCGGGATACACAACATCGAAGGTTAGGATTCATTTTGGTTGCAAGGTGTTACGAAATCAATTTGTTCTTTCCCTAGATTGTTTGATCGGTTTCATCTAACATATAGATCTAGAATTTGCGTTGAAATTAT
This sequence comes from Dorcoceras hygrometricum, assembly GCA_001598015.1. Lineage (NCBI taxonomy): Eukaryota > Viridiplantae > Streptophyta > Magnoliopsida > Lamiales > Gesneriaceae > Dorcoceras > Dorcoceras hygrometricum. Next base: position 3,946 of record KQ995265.1, read on the forward strand.
GATGATTGGTTTAAAGAGCTGCGGAGTTTTTACTTGAACTGTCATAGAAGTTGTCCCCTAATTACACGAACATCCATATAGACAGCTGTTAATATGAATGGAGTTTCTATATTTGCTATCTAGCTGAACATTTTGTTCTCAGTGCTGGCCCCTTTTCTAAAAGTATACTGACATGTGACACACGTCTGATCTTGTAGAGAAGCTATGAACAATCTGGCAATTATCATTCGCAAAACTGTTGGTATAGGTCACATTTGGGTGATAAACAGATGATGTGATACGAAGCCTATGATATGTTAATATTTTGGTGAGATTGAAGCTAGAAATTACAGAAAATAGATGGCAATCAACATGAAAGGAAAGGATCGTTTAAGAGAAAGTATACTATAACATCATTTATTTGAGGGTCAGTTATGACTTTCGGGTTACTTTCTGGATGATCCTTATCTTCTCTTAGTTTTCTGATGTAGAAAAAATTAGTGCTAAAGCCATCAAGTGTGCTCAATAAATAAAATCTGGTGCCCGATCGGAACAAGGGTCCAATTTGAAGTCTGTGTAGAGATATACGAGTATTCTTTTTTGGGATGTTCTTTTCATATCTTTAAATGCCATGGCCAACTTCCACGACTGTTTTCCAGCAAGTTGGGAAGGGATGAGATTTGAATCTATGATAGTTCTAATGATGGATGAGGCTGTAGAATTGAACTAAATCAGGAGCTTGTCCTCGTTGTTTGCATCATCAACTTCTGAACTTTGCCATTGACTGGGGCCGTTGAGGGTTTGATAGTGCAGAGAGTTGTGTTTTTCTTTTGTATTTCTAGTGGCAAAAGGTTATCTGAAAATGCTCTGGCTTTAACTTATTTTGAAGTTTTGTACTCTATTTGTACTTAAACTTTGATAATCGTTTCGAATATTCAATCAGAACTTGGATTTATAATCTGCATGGGTGCACTTAAACTTCCCTGTCTCTCATTCCATGCATTTTCTAGTGTGCAAAAGGTTATCTGGAATTGCTCTGGTTTAACTGATTTTGAAGTTTAATACTCTCTTTGGACTTAAACTTAGATAATTGTTTCGAATATTCATTCAGAACTTGGATTTATAATCTGCATGGGTGCACTGAAACTTCCCTGTCTCTCATTCCATGCAATTTTTAGTACCCTCACCTAGTATTCCGTGGCATAGAATATGATGTGCATAAGAAACAAATAAACAATGGAAAGAACTCTTTATCATATAGTTAAACTGTGGCTTGTCCTAACAATCTCATGTGTAGTTGCCTACTTAATCTTCTTAAACACGCTTTCTTAGTGTGAGATGACAGGAGTTGTAGTGGATGTGGGAGATGGAGCAACTCATGTTGTACCAGTTGCCGATGGTTATGTTATTGGGAGCAGCATCAAGTCGATTCCAATTGCAGGAAAAGATGTCACTTATTTTGTGCAGCAGCTTATGCGAGTACGGCATCTTGATTATTTTATTATTTGTAATAAGGCTATTGATAGTATATCCATTGATTTTCTGAATACGATTTCTTTGAAATTCTGAAGAAGAATGTTTATTATCGAGCTTTTGCAAAATTTTCTTTTCCTTACAGTGACTCCTTTTTACCATACTGATCTGATAAATGCCTCACTGCCTCCATTTTCAACTAGCTTTCTATGAATGTCGTGATCACAACTGGCATGGTTGCTTCTCCATAATTAATAAGCTTTGTGAAGAGTGATCTCCGATGGCAAGCTGGGAACAATCTCATCTTGATTTAAATCTGTCCTCTTTTCTGTTAGCTCATTTTTCGAGGTCTCGGAATAACATCAGGGATTCTGGTTTCTCTTAATGAAAATTGCGTCTTGAAAAATATTCTTCAAGAAACAAAATTTCGATGCTCTATTTTGTTTACCTTGACATATAAATTGCATAAAGGTGAAGTGTTGTGAACCATTTTCATTTTGTATTGAGCCTTGACATATAAATTGCTTAAAGGTGAAGTGTTGTGAACCATTTTCATTTTGTGATACCTGTGCTGTTTCTTTCATTACTCCTGATATAGTTTTATCTAGGAAAGAGGAGAACATGTTCCACCTGAGGAGTCCTTCGAAGTAGCTAGGAAGGTGAAGGAAATGTATTGCTACACATCTTCTGACATTGTGAAGGTTAGTCTACACTATGTTAGTGTTCAGAATGGATCAAAATTTTCCGTTAATTGCCAAGAACTTAACACAACACACCTTCATTCCTAATTCAGATATTAATGGATGGATGATACTTAAAAAAGCTAACCTAATTCGCATGTTTTGTCTTCTGTTTTTATAGTTTATATCTTTCAATGACATGCCGAAATTGTTGTTAACTGGTTTTTAATTTTGATAAATTCAGGAGTTCAATAAGCATGACAAAGAGCCAGCAAAATACATTAAGCAGTGGAGAGGTACTAAGCCAAAGACGGGGGCTCCATATTCTTGTGACATAGGCTACGAGCGGTTCCTTGGTCCTGAGGTTTACTTTCTCCACTCACTTGATATGTCACAGTATGTGGCAATTTCCTCAAAAAGTCTCTAAAATGGATGGTTCACGCGTTACATGTCAGGACATCATTCACGCGTTACATGTCAGGACATCATTCACATAAATTGTTCAGCAGCCCTATCATCTGATGGTTCATTTGGCTTTTGTTTGCAGATATTCTTCAATCCTGAAATTTATAGCAGCGATTTTACTACCCCTTTACCCGATGTTATAGACAAATGCATTCAATCTGCACCCATAGATACGAGAAGAGCCTTGTACAAGGTGCCAAAAATTATTTGATCAAATTTTCTTATGTTTTTATGATTGATTTGTGCTTCCTTTCTCGATTCTAATGCTTCTGGGGTTTCTTAAGAGTTGCTTTCATAATAATGCAGAATGTGGTATTATCTGGCGGATCAACCATGTTTAAAGACTTCCACAGAAGGTTGCAACGGGACCTAAAAAAGATTGTTGACACTCGAGTTCTTGCATCGGATGCTCGGCTTGGTGGAGAAGTAAAGGCTACACCAGTGGAAGTAAATGTCACGAGCCATCCTATCCAGAGATATGCAGTTTGGTTTGGAGGCTCGGTACTTGCCTCCACTGCCGAGTTTTTCACGGTAAATTTTCTTTTGTTGAACTGTTGGGCAAGACTTGGTACAAATTTTCTCTGTTAAAGTGAACGTTGGAAAATTGCTTGTACTCTACTCAGGCATGTCACACTAAAGCAGAGTACGAGGAACATGGGGCGAGCATATGCCGAACAAACCCTGTATTCAAAGGAATGTATTGACATCAAGACAAACTCACTCAAAATAGCAAAGGAATTCGCCATGGCTGGAATGGGAGCATGACAAGGCGTGCCATCTTTGAAAGTTCTCCTGCCAAATGTGCTTAATTTTCATATCTCTCGACTTTCAATAGGTTGGGTTCCAAGGAGCAGTGTACTATACGCTTTCAGTCTGTAGTGTACCAATGAAGGTTTTCTTGTATTCTTTTCAAAGGGAAGCAACGATTTTCTTCAGAACCAGTGGTCGTCCCACTGTTGTTTCTCTGGGAAGAACGAATCAAAATTCTTGAAGTTCAATAGTTCGATTACTGGATCGTGTGATTGGTCGTTGGACGGTCTTGGGGATTCTGTACACATTTTTTTATGATTATATTCTTAATATTTTTGAAACTAATGTCTCAAACCTGAGATATTTATGCTTCTGATGATGAATAAAATGAATAAATTTATAAAAAACAAAATTTATGATGATTTAGGATTACCAAACTCATAAAAGAAATAAATAAAATGTAATTTTTCAACAAAAACGAGATGATATTATTATTTGAGAAAATTTTAGTACTGTCGAGTCATGAGATTTTTTAATTTTATTTGGCAGCAATTTTTATTTTTTAAAACCCAAAACTTGCCTTGCTAGACTGGGCTTGTTAAAGCATTCGTCCTCAATAAAATGCCATTTCTCCTAGAAGAAAAAATCAAAATAAATAAAGAACCTGCTCGACGCGCCAGGCTACGAAGGTAAGGATAAAGGAGATGAATGGTAATTTGACGGCGGAGGTAGCGGCACAGCTCCAAGAGGGAATTCATCTGGTGCTTTCTCGATGGGCCGCCCTTCAAATGGCCGTGGAGAATCAGTGGGGTGGCCGTGACTCCCTACAGAAATCTCAGCAACTCGGAATCGATCTTTTTAATCGCCTCTGTTATTCCAAAGGTATCTCTTAGACGTTTCGGATATTCTTACCGCTTCTTTCATAATTTTGTGATACAAGAGCAATCGGCCCCTGCAGCTGCCTGGGGTCTGTGTTCTCAACAGTTCGAATTCTAGTGTTGTTAGATACAAAGGTTAAGATTTCGAAAAGTTTCCATTGAAAATTCTGAATTTTTGAAATTAAAAGTCGTAGTCTTTTGGTATTGTTGTTTGCCTCCCGGCCGCTGTGAAGCTGCAAACTCTTAAAATATAAGGCTAAATTACTAAAATAGAAGTTATTGATTTAATGGTTTCTCAAGTGCTTAGATTTAGTGACATCATCTCAGTTTCCAAACGCTTTTCCAAACTCTTTAGAAACTTTCGACAAATTTAAGTATTCAGAACTTTTGATGAAGCTGAATTCAGTTCATGTTTGAATTGTGAAATAGTTAAAGCTGTGTGCTTGTTACTGTTACTGATGAATATGAGTAAACACCTTGCGAATTGACTACCATTAGTCCCTATTGTTATTGCTCAGGACAAGTATACATTGATGATTTAGAGGACATGCTTGATGAATTCATGCTTTCTCTCAATACCGAGATAGGAGATGGAAGCATTGAAGAGGTAATCTTCCTGTACACTTGCACACGTTCGCACCATAGTTTAGTGTCTAATGACAGGAAAAGGAAAAAACATCTTGATCTCGATGCAACTCTAAGCAGGTTTTCACATGTAGGCTTATGTTCCATGCATCCTACATTATTAGAAAGCTTGAATTCATTCATAAAAACTAATCGATAATTTTATAATGTATGTTTTTTGGGTGTTAACTTGATTCAAATTTCAACATTCACATCTTCTAAGATCGGGTAGGAAACTTCCCGTTTTGTAGGTGTTATGGTCCCATTTCCACGAGTGGTGTATAGTTGTCGTAACATTGCAAATTTGCAGATAGCAGAAAAATTGATGGTAATGCGCGAGGAGTGCTTAGAAGGCAATTTTAACGCAATAAAGAGGTTGAAGGAAGCAGTTGCTCCTCGTATCTCGTATGTCAGACAGGTGATTATCAGCCTTTCTAGGGCTGTTTTCCTTTACTTTTGGGACAAAACATTTAAAGTTTGTTTTTTTCATCTGTCTTTAGTCCTAAGGCCATTTATTAGTGTGGAAGCAGCTTTAAGAGATGGTAAGATGCTTGTATATAATTCTGCATGTTATACCTTTCTTTTTTATTTTGTTTTTTCCTTTTAACCGTACCATGAGAATGAATTTATAGGTATTTTAAAAGCTTTCGTGATTCTGGTAGTTACGATAAGTTTCCATGTTAGGTGAAAAGATAGACATTCATTTTGAACTTATAGGCTTCCAATTAATTCTCTCTTCCCCTCCCCCAAGTTCACATTTTGCATAAGAGGTGTGGAATAATCTTATGAAGTTAATATTTCTCTCTTTTATGTTGTGGAATATTTTCAAGCCATGTATTAACTTTCAAGTGGAGTGGGTTGGTGCATACCATATTTTTTGGTACGACACAGAAAGTTTTGTATATCCCAAATCTGCGTAACTCCCAACTCAAAGAAAAAAGTACAAATAGATTTAGAAAAGATGTTTGGTAACACTTTTTAGTTCCACATCAAATTTTCAGGTGCATTTGCTTCCAGTGTGCACATCGTGTCACCTAGAATTCGGTGAATGTGCTGATTGCATTCTTTGATACGATGCATGAGTATTCCCAAAATATCATTCAATTAAGAATACTAGTTTAATTCTGTACTTGTTCACTTTACATAACTAAATTTAGAAGTTTCTGATATTTTTGGGCAAACGCAAAGCATGTGTTTGATTACAAGCATTTAAAAATGCTTCAGGCTTCATGAAGTCTTTGCTGAGATGTCTCTCAAAGTTCAACTTCCATATAACATGGATCATTATTCATGGCTCTCACTTAGTTTATGTATACTGGCTAGGAAGTGACGAAATAATTCTGTATTGGTAATTGTGATTTCTGAATTGCTTACCTTGGTTGTTGTCAGGCTGGCTCCGATGACGAGGATGACGGCGAAGATGGTGATGATGAGATTTTGGGGGAAGAAATCTCATCTGAAATGGAGGTTGATGCACCGGAATCCATGTCTAATATCAATCAAAAGAACACTAACACTGATGGCAACTCTAGCCTCGAAGATAACGTACCCCAAGTAGTAGATGGATGGACTGTAGTTAGCTCCAGACGTAATAAAGGCCGAAGGAACTGAGTTCCAACATAAGAAGTTTTGATTTCTCTTCTGGAGGTGTGGGGGTCATGTTCTTTATTCCTTTTTACCCTGTGTGGGTAACCAACGAGGATCTCCTACACCTTCTGTGTTAGTTGCTCTTGTAATGGTTTGATATTATATACTAGTACTAATATTTTTGGCTATTTAGGCTCCGTGTGCGACAAAATGACGAAATCAGTTTCTTTTATTTACAAAATAGATTCTTCTCTTCTGTGCAACATCTCCCCGTTGTTGCAATCTTCATTCTGATCGGGGAAAGTCTCCATGAAGTAGATGTCGGTCTTGGCATCTCCAACAAGAGTAGCTATGATCGCCTAAGTTTACTCCTGATTGATCATTGAATTGAACCTCAATTTTCAATAACACTGAATTTGGATGAAACTAGTTAAATGTGGGTTGGTCGTATTAACGAGACGCTACGTCATTATACATCCAGTGGTCATCAGCTCGAAGCCTGAAAACCAATGGTCTACTTCGAGGGTAGTTGAAGGATAGCAAGCTGCTAGAAGTCAAATCGGTTGATTTTCTGATATATCCTCGTGTTGTAAGAACTATATCTTGGTATACGTTCGTTGCCCAATATGATCTGCCACCTACTTACTTCAGACGCATAACCATTACCACCCCTTGTATTATACCCTTTGGTTGTGTTTTGAGTGATTAACGTGAGATAGATTGAATTCCAATTTGCTATCCATCTCAAGTGCAATCTTACTTTGTGTTTCATGCAAGCTCTGGGAAGAAAGATTAACAAATTTGGGTCCCAGTTCTTGCAAGCACCACAAAGCAGAACAATAGATAATTTGTCAAACTTATAAATAATGAATCTACAAATTACCGAGGAATGGGGTCATTCGATGCTAAAGGGGTAATACCGCCCTCTCGTAAAGTGGATGGGTCCGGGAACATTATCCTGTAGGCAGAAATAGAAATGTAATATACTCGATTTACATGATAAAAAAATTTAATTGTTAAATATAATAGGTATGCGAATTTTAACTCCAAATATAAAAAAATTTGATTTAGATGAATACAGCGTTTTTTGACCAAAAGCAAGCCCATTTTCTCACTATTGGTTCTACAAAAAAAGTCTCCTCTACTGTATCCGCTAACTAGCAATTTTTAATTGAACTGGAGGGAACCTGAACCCTGGAACCGGAGAGAATTCACGCCTACTTGGAAATTACAATACTGCCACTGACTAGGGTACATTTCTTTCTCGAGTTCACTTGCTCCCTCCACACTCGTCATTCCAAATTCAAAGATCCGGCCCGGATATGGCGTTGGCGTTCGACGAATTTGGTCGGCCGTTCATCATACTAAGGGAGCAGGATCAAAAGACCAGGTTGCGAGGCCTTGATGCGCAAAAATCGAACATTGCTTCCGGGAAAGCGGTGGCTCGGATACTACGAACCTCGCTCGGACCCAAAGGCATGGATAAGATGCTCCAGAGTCCCGACGGTGACGTAACTATCAGTAAGTATGCTGTTATCGTCTTAATGTTTGGCCAGATTGTGTCCAAGTTTGGTAGTAATGACTTGTTCGATTTGTTAGTAGTTTTTCTCCTGATTACAGCTTGTAGTGCGTACTGTTTTTTGAATAATTTTTGTCTGTGTTCCAGCTGTGCTGATTAGTGGAGCTCAATGATGAACTGTTATGTCGTTTTGAGTGTTCTAAATGAGAAAAAAAATTCATCTGGGAATTGTTTTATGTGTCACATGTGCGAGCCTGAATATATGAGTAACGTCATGTGCTTACTTTATTGATATGGAAGTAAAATAAAATCGGAACGTGGCATCTGTGATTAGGGTTTAAGGTGAGGTTTTAGATTGTGGTGTTCGTTTAGGGGTTTGCTTTGGAGTGCACTATACTTTCAATGTGCTAGGGAAAGTGATCAAAGTTCTGATCCTCTTTGGCACCACTATAGCAATCTCGGTTTTTTATCGTGCTCTTGGATTGTTGTTTTAGTTAAAACTATCCTAGATCTATATTGTTTTTTCGAAACTTTGAAATTACTTAATGGTGCCTACTTTCATATGAAACGGACAGAGAAAGGAAACAGGAATGCCAGTCATTCTTATTACTATTAGGAAAGTGCTAAAATCTTATTACTATTAGGAAAGTGCTAAAATCTTATTACTATTAGGAAAGTGCTAAAATCTCAAATTGTTGCATGAAGATTAGAATTTTTGCATAAAAGTTGCTTACTATTTTTACCGTATGATGTAGCAAATGATGGTGCAACAATCTTGGACCTGATGGATGTTGATAGTCAAATTGCCAAGCTGATGGTGGAATTGTCACGAAGTCAAGATTATGAGATTGGTGATGGAACAACTGGAGTTGTAGTTATGGCTGGATCCCTTCTGGAACAAGCTGAGAAACTATTGGAGCGTGGCATTCATCCTATTCGAATTGCAGAAGGATATGAAATGGCTTCCAGGATTGCTTTTGAACATTTGGAGCATATAGCCCATAAATTTGAATTTAGTGCAACAGATGTCGAACCTCTTGTTCAAACTTGTATGACAACTTTATCCTCCAAGATGTAAGTTCCATTTGTTTTATCAAATCTCAGAGTGTACATTTTCATGAATATAGCTTATAGTAATCTTGGTACTTCATGCATGCTTCATTATCCTCCAATCCGAGTCTATCCCTGCTTTCCAGTTGTTCAGTTGTCCATGTGTTTCAGACACTTTGATACAGTTTTAATGACAATAATTTTTCCTTGTCACACTTGACATTAGTATCAATCATGTAGCAAAGAACTTTTGAGTATCTGGACGTATTTTATGTCTGTTCACATTCATTCTACCCACAGAATATTGGTATCTATGAGCTGTAATGTATATTACAATTTACTCATTTGTTTTGCTTTGATCCCACCGGTTTGTTTTTCACATTTGTTTGAAATTTCAACCGTTTAGATGATTAAATTTATATTTGTACGTGTTTTGTTCTTTTCTTTGTTTTTATGTTTTGTCTTCACATTTGTAGGGTTTTGGGAAGTGGGTGGTGCGGCTGGTGTGTATTTGAAATTTACTCCTTAATTTTGTTATATTTTCTCATGTAGGTATGCAGTATTAATACTTCTGCATTAAGTATATTTTATTATCCAAATTTTCTTTGCAGTGTGAATAGGTGCAAGCGGAGTTTGGCAGAGATTGCTGTTAAAGCAGTTCTTGCTGTTGTAGATTTAGAGAGGAAGGATGTCAATCTGGACTTGATTAAAGTTGAGGGAAAAGTTGGTGGAAAGTTGGAGGACACTGAATTAATTTATGGGATTATCGTGGACAAAGATATGAGTCACCCTCAGATGCCAAAACAAATCGAGGATGCGAAAATTGCCATTTTGACTTGCCCCTTTGAGCCTCCTAAGCCGAAGACTAAGCATAAGGTTGATATCGACAGTGTGGAAAAATTCCAAACATTACGTCAGCAAGAGCAAATGTACTTTGATGATATGGTTAAAAAATGCAAGGTAACCTGCAACTATGTTCAATTGATTTGGGATTTTTGATGAAATATGTTGGAGTTGAGGTTGTTGGAAATAGCTAATATTGGGATTTTACTATGTTTGTAAAGAGAACAAAATGAGGTGTTGTCCTGCACTCCTGTAAGACCGGGGACACAACCTGATTCTCCTCTCCCTCCCTCCCTTTCCTTTTATTTGTTGGACTGCAGTTGAAAGTAAACGGCAGATTATCTTGATGGATCTCACTAAACTCGCTGTTGCAGGATGTTGGAGCTACCTTGGTCATTTGCCAATGGGGTTTTGATGATGAGGCAAACCACTTATTAATGAACAGAAATTTGCCTGCTGTCAGATGGGTTGGTGGCGTAGAGTTAGAACTAATTGCCATAGCCACTGGTTTGTTTCAGTTCTGCATTTCTTCTAGTTCCAAGTTGATTTTCGTCATATTATTTGATTCATATTCCATATTTTCTTTACTTTTGCGCAGGTGGGAGAATTGTGCCAAGGTTTCAAGAATTGACAACGGAGAAACTAGGCAAGGTAATATCTCCCACCTATCTCCTTATTCTCGATTTTGACAGTGCCTTTAAGCTTCTTGGTTTGCAAGCTATCACATCTTATATCTCACATGTCTTCAAAATGATTATGCATGACAGGCTGGTTTGGTTCGAGAAAAAGCATTTGGCACCACCAAAGATCGGATGATATACATTGAGCACTGCTCGAATTCTAGGGCTGTCACCATATTTATCCGTGGCGGTAGGTTGTTTTTCCTCTTAGGGCTGTCACCATATTTATCCGTGGTGGTAGGTTGTTTTTCCTCTTTTATCCATTCATGTTTTTCTCCTTCATGCTCTATATCCATTGTCAATATTGTTGCGTTGGTTATTTATTTTCACCTTTATTTAGTGTATCCACTTTCAGTCAATATTATTAGTTCACTTGATGATATTTCTATTCTTTATGCTCTATTAGGTAATAAAATGATGATAGAGGAAACAAAACGCAGTATTCATGACGCATTGTGTGTTGCTCGGAATCTGATTCGTAACAACTCCATAGTGTATGGTGGTGGATCTGCTGAGATTTCTTGTTCAATCGCTGTGGAAGCCGCTGCTGACAAATACCCTGGAGTTGAGCAGGTGAGACTTCGAAGCTAACATTTTAATATTTTTTGTTTTTTTTTTATTTTTCATCTCTTAATGTGAACCTTTACATGGTGGGTTCTCCAGTATGCCATAAGAGCATTTGCAGATGCATTAGATGCTATCCCCATGGCACTGGCGGAAAACAGTGGGCTACAGCCTATAGAAACATTATCAGCTGTCAAATCTCAGCAAATCAAGGTAATCTTGACCATCACCTATTGGTTTTTTCCTTTCCTATTGCCTTGGTGATTGAGTCAATGAGTCATTTATTTGCTATGTAATTTTTATGAAATACTTCCTGCAGGAGAACAACCACTGCTGTGGCATCGATTGCAACGATGTTGGCACAAACGATATGCTAGAACAGAATGTATTTGAGACTCTCATTGGAAAACAACAGCAGATTCTCCTAGCCACTCAAGTTGTCAAGATGATCCTTAAAATTGATGATGTCATCTCACCATCTGATTATTGATTTTACCAGTCAGGTATTTGTTGCAACGATTTTGCTGTCTGTATGGTTGGCCATCCATGGTACATCGGTGTGTGCTGAAATGTTTGAATTTTACCAAGGTTTGATGGATCATTTGTGTTGCTTCTACGGAAGGCTTTTTGTTACAAATTTGAGGCGTTATCCTATGAAAAATTAAGCCTGTTTGGAGAACCTACCTTACAATTGTTATGTAATTCTCAAGTTTTTTTCTTCTTCTAAATATGCTACACGATAATGCTTGTTTTAGCATATTATTTTGGTCGACAATATTCATGTGCTTCGTGTTTTTGTGGGACAATTTATATTCGAAGGAGATCGGTGGTACCCATTGAGACTCGATGGATCTGTCCAGTACTCCAGTACATGCTCGAGGCTGTCATTTTCTGTCTGCCATGTTTGCTTAGGAAGCTATTCTCAACTTTTTCCTAACAACTATGTTTCAGTTTGAAGTACAAATTATATATCATTTAAATCTGCCCCTTTCATCATTTAAAATTTCCATAAATCTTTAGCAGAAACTTTTCATTTAATTCACCAAAATACCATGAAATATCATCTCAAGTTACTGGATCCTCACTAGAGAACTGGTGAATATTAAAATATCCGCAAACGCGTTTCAAGGCCTCAAGCGATTTTGCCAGTTTGATGGCCAGCAAGTTTGTAAATTGTGAAACAAATGTTGTATATTTTTCTGATATGTGTTTGTGTGTGTGTGTGTGAATGATGAACTAACATTTATCAAAATTTCTATCACAATGTTAAGTAGAACTTGTCAAATAAATTGAATAAAAGCACTCTCTACAAATTAAAACCCATATGGGCCAAAAACTCGCAACTAATAATCAAAATATTAAATTTGACTCGAATTCTGACGAATGCCAACCATAAGCTGACTCAAATTACGACGAGTACAATCCATAAAATGATCCATATATTCAAGCTCACAATCGTTCCTAAAACCTTATTCGCACGAAGCTTGGAATGCACTTGACCCACCCTACTGTTAAATGGAGACTTCTGATTTGCTATTATGGATCACATTATGCATCTCATAAACTACGATCTGCGTACGCTGACACATCAATCATATTTAGTTAGCAATATTAATTTACTTGCAGTAAATGTCGACGGAGGTTTGAATTCTTGAATCTTGATTATCCCATTTATGGCCAAGTAGACAACCCCTGTGCCTGTGCCACCTCCATGTTGTCATAAATAAAGGGTTGGTAGTTTTACATTTATGGCTCCTTGGATCCCATTCAAAATTCTCAGCTTCTTTCAACTATTTTTGCAGTCATTGATTGATGGGAATTCAATGCACAGATCAGAACATGGCCCTCTCTGAAGCTGTGATGTGGCCCATAGTGCTTTTTAGCTTTTGCCTTTTGATCATTGGCCACCCATTCTCCATGTGAATAAACTCCCTTGTGGGTCAACAACGACACCCTTTGCCTACTAATTGCTTAGGTAGTAACTTCATGCGAGACTGGGACGATAATGTTCACACCAAGTACAGAGCAAGATGATCGCATCCCGTTATGTTCGAGGGATTTCTGTTTCTTCTAGTTTTAAATTGTTTATCTCGTTGATGCAGTTTAGAAACCTCTCAAACTTTAAGATTCTATTGATCATGTCAGGATTCGAATCTTGAAAACTGAGCGCCTTAGCAATAAAATATGGTCAATAATTTTATTAGTGAGATGTTTTTTGTGAAGTATAACATTTGAAATTTAAAACATCAAATAACATATAATGCATAAGTCAATCATATGATATAACAAATATATTTATTTTTTTCTTTGGAGATATAACATGAACTTTATGACTAATCATTAAATATTAAATGTTCTACCCTTTTGACAGAACGAAAATATAAGATCTTATTTGAGAACTCGTAACCCTCAAATAAGATCTGAAAAGAGGACCAGAAGATTTGTTTGGACCCTTCCATCATATCTTTAGATAATTTGATTAGATAGAGTTTACCATTAAAACTAATTTTTTGACCTATAATATTTTGGGACTTTTAACGATTGCCTAGACCACCCCTCAGAAGTCCGGCCATGGTCTCCTTTCTCCAAGTAAAAGGAGAGACAAAAAAAAAGAAATGGTCGAGTTGTCCAAAGAAGATTTTAGAGGTCGTCGTCAATATTGCAAATTCGAATTGCCGAGCACTAGAAGTTGATTTCTCAGATTGAAATATTTCATTGATAAAGTTGTCTGATCAACTCACCAGTCCTTGTTTACACTTTTGACTCACATTTAGATGAGATATTATATACTTTCTTAAATGCATGTCATTTTGAAGGGGACGGGCCGAGGTTGTTACAATTGGTAGTTAAGTAACCGAAACTGATGCATGCGTCTCTAAAATTTCAATTAATATGCAGAAGTCTGAAATCCCCATTTTCTCCAAACATGGGTAGCTAGCACCGTTTGCCTTTCCTGCAGCTGAGTGCTCCGGCTCCATCAGTCATCGAGCTCACCAGGGACGATGGTCTCGCGCTCAGGCTAGACGCCTTGGCATAATTAGAAGAGGCACCAGCACCGGATTGGATGAAGTATGCACCATTTAGCATAAGGTCCCCTTCTGATCTCCAATTCCAGTGCTTCCATTTGCTTTCGGGTGCATCCTCGTGCTTGGTCACCTGTAAATGCAAATTTTAGGCCCATCTCATGGATAATTTCATATGATGGAGATCCTGGAGTACTCTTAAGGTTTTAATATCTGTTACCTCTTTATCTTCCACCCTGTCAGGCGCAAGAAACCTATTGCCTTGGCTGTTTATTGTGGGATCTGCACTGCCACCGATTGCATACATTTCCCAATGTGTATAGTCATTGTTCACCACATGAAAATACCCGTGTCTGCATCTGCGGAACACAACAGCATTCTAAACTTTAGGCTCAAACCAAAATTTCTTACAGAACAAGTGTTTGCAATTTCTGCGTAGGAAGCTTTTATTATACCTTGGCATCCTCTGCACGAGCCCTTCTCCAAAATGGTTGAAGGCAATGGTGACTTGCATGTTCTTATCTTGTGTATAACTATCGCTATGGCCCAGAAGCATGACCTTATCATGATGAGTCAAGTAATTATTCGACAAAGTGATGGCCGTGGAGCCGTGGATGGCGTCGATCAGGCCGTCGCGACAATTTGACAACGAGCAATGGTCTACCCAAACATGGCTCCCCCCGAATATGGACACGCCATCTCCATCAGACACGGTCCTGTATCCATAATGCTCCGGTGAATCCCTCACGTACGCATTCCCCCCTTGCTTGCAATCATGTATATTCAATCCATGGATGATTATATTCGTCACGAATTGTATGGTGATGCATGGGCCTCCGGCTATGTGCACACTTGCACCTCTCCCATCAATGGTTTTGAACGAGTTCAACATGAGTTCTTGTTTGAGCTTGATCACCATGTCCCGTGCGAAAATGATCCACAACGGCTTGTTCTGGATTGCGCCATACCGTAGAGTTCCCGGTTTTGGATTCACTGCATCGTCCCCCGAGTCGGTGACTACGTAAATCTTGCCATCTCTTCCGCCAATGGCGTGTTTCCCGAACCCGATGGCGCAGTCCGCCAGGCGCTGGCGGTTCTTTTCCCAGTCAGGATCGCACCGCCAGCAATCGTCCATCGGGTTCCCTGAGCCGCATGACAGAAATCCCAAACTCCTTCTTGATACATTGATCTTCCTGCAAAAAAAAAAGTAAGCGAGCCAAGGTTGAAATATATATGTTCAGCTACATTAGAGAATTCAAGAACGTGTTTGGGCCATACTCATTGACTTCTTGGACTACTAACTCAGGATCCTGAACTGGTGAAGATAATATGGAAGCTGCATTCAACAATAGAGACAGTAATGTAGTAAAGAGGAGTGGGATTTTCATGTTTGGTGAAATTGGGAAAATGAGGAAGCTTATGGTCTCAGGTTGTTGCGAGGATTTATATATAGATCGGAAGAATTTAATGAAGGGCCATTTGGCCTACTTTCTCAGTTTCTTGTATGATTTGAAATTATGCATCTTCCCATGTGTATATGCTGCAGTATTCAAATATAATTATAGATCGTGTTTATCATTTACATTCCCTCCATTTTCATGTAATTTGAAATAATGATATAACTTTTCCTTGAAAAATAATGATACAACTCAAAATAAACTTGAAATTCGAACTCGTGTTTTGATTTTTTTTAGCAGTTTAAACTCAAACTACTGATCGAGCGACTAAGTTTAGTATTTTACAATCTGATTAATAGTCGGAAAATGATGTCAGTCAACTATGACATGAATTTGAAGAATTTTAATTTCCTTATCAAATCACTTTATCGGCCATTTCTTTTGAAGCCATTTATCGACAAAATTCGAGCATTGCGAATCGATCAGTCTATTTTTGAGCAAGAACTACGTACGACGTACCTAGTGAAAATAATGTTTGATAGTTTTTCCGAAATCCAGATATTTAAAGATCATCTTCTACTTTATCATTAAATGAGTATTTATTTTTTTATTTTATTAAATTAATTTGAACATGTGATTTCACTGCCACCCTGCTCCAAAAAGTCGCCCGAAAATCAATTTTGTGCTTCTGCATTTAGAGAACATTTTGAAAGTTTCAACTTATTCATTTAAGACATCCATTTGCCGACATTTTTTTTTTAGGTAACTAGTAAAATTTTTTAGTGAGAAATTAATTTGGTAGAGTGGGAGCAGATCCTTATATATGATGATGACGATTTGAGCTCAAATATTCAGACACATTCGCTCGAAAGATATAGCGAAAGATTCGAAACATATATGATACCCCTACATAAACAATATTGGGATCCGAATAGGTATTAAGCCTCCTAAGACAGACCATCATATATCTCGAGGTGTCGTGGTAACTATCACGACTTAAGAAATGGTTAACCCATACACATCAGACGAGCCCTTAAATCTCAGAATTGGATGCAAAATCTCGCACGACCGCATTACCCTAGTAAATTGCTCAAATTAATCGCCTAACCCCTTTATAAAATGTCAGACATCCCGAGGTAGCACATTTCCACTTAATAGTTCAGGTACCTTAAGGTGAATTATCCCGACAACCCGACCTTGTGGGAGCTTTTTTGGGTTATGAAAATTCGGTTACATGAATATTTATTTTATATATTATCATAATATTTTGAAAACACCGAAACTCGAAAAACTATTGAACTAAATAATTTCGATTCGAGCTAGCCTCAAGTTTGATGATTTCAAATACAGATCAAATATTCTGCATCTCTAATCCAGCCCCAGAATTATTGTTATAAACCTAAAAACTTTAATCACTTGGTTTGGCTCGTAGATAGGAATGATAGGTTCCCCCACTTAGTAAAGGGCAAGAGGAGGAAAATTAATTCCACATGGTTCGGCGTATGGCTACTGATAAACCTGCCCAGTTTATTTGTTTGAAGTTAAAAAGTTCAATTTATGTACCAACGAATGGTCAATTTGACGACGTGGACTTCTTTTGGGCCGGGGAGCAATGTGATCCCATGTGGCCAGTTCCCTGTTCTCTTGGCCCACCAAATGTTGTCTCATTCCGAAAACAAATCTTAGCCACTAATTATATTCGCATTAAAAAGAAATATTATTAGTCGAATTGATAGGTAACACGATTACGGGTCAATAACAACCAAAAGTGTTTCAATCAGATGATATATTTTGAATGATATTAATTATCTTAACTAATGAAAGGCAAAGTAGTATAATGATTGTTATAATGGTTTGGGTAGATTGAGTTTACTTTTGTAATAATTTCCGGAGAGTTTGTGACCTAATTAATTTTTTGATATTGTAAATTTTAAGTTCTTCAACTTCAATATAAAATTTCCCGAAATTTAAAATAATAATTAACATTTAGCGATGTGTTTTTGTTGTTCTCGTGAAGCGAACGATCGATCGTTAGGACGAATGAAGTGAGCCAACCGACCAAATATTTTTTTCTCGCCGGTCGAGCTTTCAAAAAACAAAGCGATACAAGTACGTAATCTCTTGTCTAAGCCTTTTTCATGTGCACCAGCTCCCCCCATTGTAGATGGTTCATGCACATCAGATTGCACCGCATATTATCGTAGCATTCACAACGCACTTGATAAATTTTAGTTACAAAACCTCCTTTAATATGATTACCGACGCTATGTACTTTGTACCTGTTGAACCCGCAATTATGTCCTATACCGTACAGTTTTTTGCAATTTCGAACGTTCACGATTGCTAATCCAAATCTAGTTGTGTTGGTTAAGTGATGAATGAAAGGATAATAGTTATAGTATTTTTTCACTTTTGAAGTTCACGGTTGCTGATCTAAATCTAGTTATCTTGGTAAGTTTACCAATCTGATTAATAGTCTGAATATAATGTCAGTCAACTATGACGTGAATTTCAAGAATTTTAATTTCCTTATCAATTCACTTTATCGGCCATTTCTTTTGAAGCCATTTATCGACAAAATTCATTAAATTAGCATTGCGAATCGATCAGTCTATTTTAGAGCAAGAACTACGTACGACATACTGACATAGCTAGTGAAAATAATGTTTGATAGTTTTTCCGAAATCCAGATATTTAAAGGTCATCTTCTACTTTATCATTAAACGAGTATTCATTTTTTTATTTTATTAAATTAATTTGAACATGTGATTTCACTGCCACCCTGCTCCAAAAAGTCGCCCGAAAATCAATTCTGTGCTTCTGCATTTAGAGAACATTTTGAAAGTTTCAACTTATTCATTTAAGACATCCATTTGCCGACATTTTTTTTAGGCAACTAGTAAAATTTTTTAGTGAGAAATTAATTTGGTAGAGTGGGAGCAGATCCTTATATGATGATTTGAGCTCAAATATTCAGACACATTCATTATCTATTCAGCTTGTTGCTCGAAATATATATCCGAAAGATTCGAAACATATGTGATACCCCTATATAAACAATATTGGGATCCGAATAGGTATCAGGATCTTCGAGGCCCGAGCAGGTTTCTAAACTCCCGAGCACGCTTCAATATCCTTGAACTGACTCATCTATCTTCGAGGCCCGAGCAGGTTTCTAAACTCCCGAGCACGCTTCAACATCCTTGAACTGACTCACCTCATCTAGTGTCCCAATTAAGCCTCTTAAGACACCATAATATATCTCGAGGTGTCGTGGTAACTATAACGACTTAAGAAATGGTTAACCCATACACAGTAGACGAGCCCTTAAATCTCAGAATTAGATGCAAATCTCGCACGACCGTATTAGCCTAGTAAATTGCTCAAATTAATCGCTTAATCCCTTTATAAAAGGTCAGGCATCTCGACGTAGCACATTTCCACTTAATAGTTCAGGTATCTTAAGGTGAAATATCCCGAAAACCCGACCTTGTGGGAGCTTTTTTGGGTCATGAATATTTATTTTATATATTATCATAATATTTTGAAAACACCGAAACTCGAAAAACTATTGAACTAAATAATTTCGATTCGAGCTAGCCTCAAGTTTGATGATTTCAAATACAAATCAAATATTCTGCATCTCTAATCCAGCCCCGGAATTATTGTTATAAACGTAAAAACTTTAATCACTTGGTTTGGCTCGTAGATAGGAATGATAGGTTCCCCCACTTAGTAAAGGGCAAGAGGAGGAAAATTAATTCCACATGGTTCGGCGTATGGCTACTGATAAACCTGCCCAGTTTATTTGTTTGAAGTTAAAAAGTTCAATTTATGTACCAACGAATGGTCAATTTGACGACGTGGACTTCTATTGGGCCGGGGAGCAATGTGATCCCATGTGGCCAGTTCCCTGTTCTCTTGGCCCACCAAATGTTGTCTCATTTCGAAAACAAATCTTAGCCACTGATTATATTCGTATTAAAAAATAAATATTATTAGTCGAATTGATAGGTAACACGATTAGGGGTCAATAACAACCAAAAGTGTTTCAATCAGATGATATATTTTGAATGATATTAATTATCTAACTAATGAAAAGCAAAGTAGTATAATGATTGTTATAATGGTTGCTTTTCTTTTTTGTTTTCCTTCTTAACATATAATGGTTTGGGTAGATTGAGTTTACTTTTGTAGTAATTTCCGGAGAGTTTGTGACCTAATTAATTTTTTGATATTGTAAATTTTAAGTTCTTCAACTTCAAGATAAATTTCCCGAAAATTTAAAATAATAATTAACATTTAGCGATCTGTTTTTGTTGTTCTCATGAAGCGAACGATCAATCGTTTGGAGGAATGAAATGAGCCAACCGACCAAATATTTTTTTCTCGCCGGTCGAGCTTTCAAAAAAACAAAGCGATACAAGTACGTAATCTCTTGTCTAAGCCTTTTTCATGTGCACCAGCTCCCCCCATTGTAGATGGTTCATGCACATCAGATTGCACCGCATATTATCGTAGCATTCACAACGCACTTGATAAATTTTAGTTACAAAACCTCCTTTAATATGATTACCGACGCTATGTACTTTGTACCTGTTGAACCCGCAATTATGTCCTATACCGTACAGTTTTTTGCAATTTCGAACGTTCACGATTGCTAATCCAAATCTAGTTGTGTTGGTTAAGTGATGAATGAAAGGATAATAGTTATAGTATTTTTTCACTTTTGAAGGTTCACGGTTGCTGATCTAAATCTAGTTATCTTGGTAAGTGATAAATGAAAGGAAAATTAGTTATAGTATTTGTTCCAATTTTGAAGGTTCACGGTTGCTAATCTAAATCTAATTATCTTTGTTAAGTGATAAATGAAAGGAGAATGAGGTATAATATGTTACGACATCGGAACATGTTAGATTTGACATCGATACATATTTAACGTGCACCATTAAGTACGATAAATATAAATAAATATATATATATATATATATAAGGAATGATACTGTGGGCACCTGTTGTGGGCACCTTGTGAGCACCTGGTTCCCGGAACACCTCTTGCAGGAAGACCTCAACTCTTTCAGGAAAATCTCAGCTCTTCCAGGAAGATCTCTTGCAGAAAGACCTCAGCTCTTTCAGGAAGACCTCTTGACCCTAGAGTGGACCTCGGGACCTCGAAGTGTGACAAGTCTGCACGAGCATCGATCTGCAGACATGACCTCAAGGCAAGAGGTCTGCTATGATAGTGACCTATCACAACAACTTGGCTCTTTCGAATAATTCATGATTTGTGCACTGACAAAGATGCAAGACACATCATTGCGTACATGTGGTAGGGTAGCGTACACATGATGTCTGCCAAACCCATCCCTGCTCATGATTACCCAGTTAGTACAACACACAACCTCTTGGCTCTCCTATAAATACTCAGGTATTTCTCATTTACAACATATTCAGCAGACTCATTCTCTGCATTATCTATATACTCTCGAGCACCCGAACTAACTTAAGCATCGGAGGACCTTCATCGGGATAGCTTCCGATGCCCTTTGACCAGTGTCTGTGGTTGCAGGTCATCGCAGGAAAGACGTCAAACTCATCCCCGAGGATAGACCTCCACCTCCAGACCTACAGACCTTCCTCAACTTACTCCCCGAAGACAGATGTCTCAATCTCCTAACCTAATGGTCTAACATGATGACAGCTTATTGGCTGGACAAAATTCGATTATATCAAATACATATATATAATAGTTTGTATTTAAAACATCATTCAATATACGCACACAAACAAGACATCACATCATTAAATTAGTAATTGGTCACAACGTTACATGCGTGTAACACATTATATGTCGCGCACGATTATAAATATGTTTTTGCCAATTTTAAATATTATAACCAAAGTAATTTACGATTATAAATATGTTTTTGCCAATTTTAAATATTATAACCAAAGTAATTCAAATGTCTTTCGAAAGAAATCACAAGTTGTTGTTGTTGTTGGCGAATGTGGCGGATCCGGATCCTGTTTCCCGGGGGCGCAGCGGAAGTTAAAATTTTTACCCCGAGATATGTTCAATACATTAAAACTAATCAATAAACCATTCATAGGGCGTTTATCGATTGTTACCTTGCTGGCGTCTAGGCGCCTGGCTTCGACCAGTTTCACAAGGAAACCGGCACTTCAAAAGGTAGGCGGCGGTAGATCGTCTAATCAGGTCCACGATCGAAAGCACGGTTCCTCCGTCAATCTGCACTAGAAGATCTGACGGATTTTAGCACGATCGGATTCTCCTCGTCACGCTGATCGGAACAAGTCCGACCACGCGAAATTCGGGCGACTGCTGCGACGGGCGGCGGCGAGGTAGAGGAGGAGAGGGGCGGCCGAGAATTGGAGGCTAGGGTTTGTGTAGTTGTGAGTTGTGATTAAAGCCCTAGGTCATATCAACATATAGACCTATGATGGGCTTGAACCGGCCCATTGGACTTGGGTCAGGCCCAAGTCCATATGAACATTCGGTTCATTTAAATCACTGCGGTTTCATCATAACTCCGATCGACTATCAGATCGGACCCATCGACTCAGTTTCCAAAACTGAATGTTATGATGTGAAAAACAA
>KQ995265.1:26169-36990 GCA_001598015.1 Dorcoceras hygrometricum
TCAGTTTCCGCACGGGAATCATGAATCCAGTACTTGTGTGACCCTCAATGGTTCAGGGATACAGCTAGCCGTGGGCCCACAACCATTGTGACTCCGAAATCACAATTTCGGACTTGCCCATCGGATCATGGTAAAGCGCCTAACAACATCGCCCCATGATCCCCTAGGTATCACTGATAGTGCCTGCAAGAACCAATTGGTCGTGGTTAGCGTACAGTACGGTCCTTGCAATACATATATCCCGATCAGATCAACGACCATTGATAATCGAGAGTCGCTAAAGATCCGATAACTATGCATACATCTTGAGTGACATCGCGAGTGTTACTAGGTAAATCCCTTTACCTAAAACACATCCAATACTCTGGCCAGAGATTTATTACACTATTGTCTCCTCAGATAACATAGGATATCCACGCATGAAAGCGAGCGGTGAATCCTCGACAACGAAGCATCGACTCCTACATGCATCGGGACCTCACCCAATCCCGCCGCCTAAAGACCCCAAATGAGTCGGCAAACGGGTCAAAGTGAGGCGCCTATCATGTAGAGTCTCAATGAAGTTTCGAGTAGTGAGGACTAATTAGTACAACCAAGACCTCGGACTTATCCACTCGACAAATGGTAACCACTTGGAAAGTCCGAACGAGGGTAGTTCGATAGATCACCAGGTCACTATCCATCTGCATCCTCAGAACATCACAATGTTCCCTACCAATGAAACATGGTACTTTACATCGCAGATGCTAGTCTCAAGCTCGGGCGGCCTTATCCTCATTTTGACGGCCCCATCGACTAGGAACGAATTCAGAATACACAGTGACTATTAGATGTGTTTCATGATAGCCATCATATCCACTATCACATCTAAAATACACTATGGTGCTATCTAGGTCTTTATCCAACACAATTGTTAACATCATATAACATAATGAAAATAAAGAACGCCACAAAAGAAATGCGAAATAAAGATCGTTATACAAAGAGTCAATAAAACCCACACGCCACAAGTTGGTAATCACATAAGAAGTCCACTATATCAACCCATACATATATATATATATATATATATTCAATACTTTGTTTGTGTACGTTGAGAGGGGAATGCACATGTGGATAGGGTCATGTGTTTACTCAAAGAGCTAAGCACGCCCATGTTAGACAAGATGTCATGCTAATTTCTTGGAATCAATTATTCATTCACACACTTCTGCCATATTAAAAAGATGTCTTGCTAACTTCTCGGAAATAATCATTCTTTCAAACACTTTTTTTACTAATAAGCACATGCATTGCTTCTTATCCGAGATCAACAAGTTTCCATCCAGATAGATAATTTTATGATTATATCAAAATGTTTGCAGAAAATAGATGCATAAATGCCATGGATTATGTTAGAAGCTTGCATATGATTCTCTTGAGTGAAAATATGGGCTTCAAATGGTAGAGTGGAGGCCATTGCTGTATTTAACGTAAATTGCTTGATCTGCGATACTATTGTACATTATCCAAAATATAATATGTTTAAAACCATCCATTTACGGACGATTCATTTAAAAAAACTGTGCATGGTCATTACAATGGTATATTTTGTTATTACGCTAAACACACATTAATTATTTATATTATATTTGAAATTTTATTTGGCAAAATGTCACCACAAATAAAAGGTTTATATGCTAATTTAACTAAATGTTTTCGATTTAATAGCATCCAATTGGGATTTTAATTGTCAACACAATATTTACTGGCTGAGGCAAAACAGCTAAAGAAGTTCTAACATGTTAATAATTCAGCAGCTCCTACGTCCTTCCTACCTTCTTCACAATCACTTGTTTGTATTTACATAAAATAGACAGAAAATGCAGCATTTGCGATGGCATCCACATGAATAATTATGATAAATAAAACACAAGATGTGCAATAAACACAGAGGACCCGTTAGGTCATGAGATCGATATCGACCATCTCTGGGTTCGATCTCTCGGTTTGGTTTGAGACGAGCTCGACACCCAGTTGTCCTTTGTCACCCGCTCCGAATGCGTATAGTTTGTCAGATTCAGTGAGCGCAAAAGTATGAGCATTCCAGTATATGGAATTGGTGAGGCTTATTTGTACAACCCTTTCGTTCACACGTTTTAGCGAGGAGACGAGCTCCGGGCTCAAGATGTTTGAGTGGCGGTTTCCCTGCATTCAGGCGTAATCAAAACTTGTTAGCATAGTACATTGTGGTTTCCTTGCAGCTGGATTCACTGAGCAAACGATGCATTGTAATAGTGTTCGTGAACTATATGGACCGTAAAATATTGCATATGTATAGTGTCTTTTTCGATAGTTATGCTGCAGATTGAGATGAACTCAAAAGATATTATCACAACAAATCAAATGGAAGTTTGGAAAGAACCTGCTCATCCGGAGCTGCAGTATTGTGTCCGAGACTGGACGATTCTCCACATCCAAATGAATAAACATCGCCAGTGTCTGAGACGACAAAGGTAGTATAGTCACCAGTGGCGATATGAACTGCTTTGACATTACTTAGTGCTTCAACGACTTTAGGAGTTGATTCACAATCTTCATTCCCATGGCCCAAGCAACCATATCGTCCCCAACCCCACGTGCAAACTCTTCCATCCTTTCCGACGACTGCAGCATGCCAGGCACCGGCTGCAACTACTGTAGGCTGAAGATTCAAAGTTTGGAACTGTTCAATCAATCTCGGCTGTTTCTCATCAGTTCTAGAGCCGTGTCCAAGTTTCCCGCCTAGTCCACATCCCACAGAGTACACTGACCTGATATGTCAACCAAGAAGAGCAAGCCTTGTCACAGAGGTAAAATTACAATTGAAATCAAAGAGAAATGGGCAAACTATGAGAACATTTACGCGATCCATCAATTCTAGCCTGGAACAGACACATAATTTTTAAAAAGCGCATGCAGAAAGTTTGAACTGCAACGACCAAACCTATCCACTCTTTCCTTAAAACATTTGCATACCATATTGACACGAGCTGATCCAGCCAGGGTGATAGGGAGGCGTTTGGGCCAAAAATGAGAAGTTTGAAAAATCTTACATTTAATTTTCTATAAATTTATCTCACCACACCCCAAACTTTAAAGCAACAAAAATGAGGGACTAACATGCCAGAGGGTTGACAAGCTAAAGCAAGAAGGTAGCAGTATCCAGCTGCAATTTGAACCACCGGTATATTTTCAAGCGCCCCCAGCAATGGATGGGGCTCCACGTCACTTGGCTCTGTTTGGTGGCCAAGTTTGTTTTCATTTCCCCAAGAAAATGTGTAAACCCTGCCTTCTCTAGATAATACAGCAGTAAAGAAATTTCCAATAGCAGCTTGCACGACAAATATGTCTTTCAGAGATTCAACCAGTTTGGGAGTAGTTACTAAATTATTTCCTTGAGCCCCATATTCCTGCTTCCCCGAATGAATCTTTTCCAGAGGCATAGACCCGTCCTGTATCACTAATTAGCATAGTACGACCAGCCCCTGCTGCCGCATGAGTAATACGAATGCCTTGCAAGGATCTGCATCACAAAAGAACAGTTACATTATTTAATCAGCAACCCTATATGTTAAGGAGGTCAACTTCAATGAACATAAATTAGAAACCTAATTAGGTTAGGTCTCGCATCCTCAGTCGTGGTCCCGTGTCCAAGTTGTCCTGAGCTATTTGAACCAAATGAATAGACGGCTCCTTTAGAAGTCACGACAATGCTATGGCCCGGACCGGCTATTGCTTGTGACTTCTCCCTCCGGTAACATGCTTCTCCAGCCAGCAAGTATCTCAAGACTAGTTTCCAAGATCCCCCGCATCTTTGTTTCAAATCTTGGCGCTGTTCTAATGTCATAGGTTTAAAAATAGCTCTCTTCTGACACATGTCAAGAGCTGCAAGCTCTGATAATGAGAGCTCATGGTCGGGGGAAAAGTGCGCTGGCTGCCTAAAGAAGGAACATGTTACCTGCAAAAAGCATCATGATAATCAGCAGCATCATCAATTCAAAAGCAAAAAATGCAGGTGAACTTATAAGAATATGTAGTCAAAACACACTTGCCTCAAGCTTTGCAAGATCTTGGGCATCCAGATTACAGCCCGTAAGGACATGTAGAACGATGGAAGGGTTGGCGGACAATGGAAACTCTCCAGGGCTCACATTTCCGAAACAATGACGTTGTTGCCTCTGGTATGTTACAGGAGGGGGAGAAAGTGAAGCGATTGTTTGCTCTGCAATGTTGTGGTATTGTACACTCGAGGTTCCACCAGTAGAGGCGTCCATGGGCACCACTTGCTCCTGCAGTGCCCTACTAGGGGAAATAGATATTGAATCCTCCGACAAACCAAATGCACCTGCAGAGTTTCATATATTCTTCACCATTGTGTCACATTATTCGAATTCAAGCTCAATTCATCTAAACCAAAATTTAATAAGATGGAGTGAGATATACCTTTGAGTTATGAGTTGACCAGAGAATTCATATCAAAACCTGCAAGTGAAACCAAAGTCATCAAAAAATGTAAATGATATAACAATTCCATACAATATCAAACTACATTGTGCAAACAAGTCCAGATTATTGCAAGTAAATTCCACATCAACATTTCAATGAGTGTTTTTCAGAACTATAAAAAATGGTTTAGAACAAATGCAGGTTCACCTAGCAAGCAAATACGTCCTCGACAATTAAACTCACATAATCATAAAGTCGCATGACCATCTGAAGAATCGAAGAGATCATATCTTGCAAGTTACAATCAAACTTGAAGAATCAAAGCAAATAGTATCTTGCAATCAAACGCTTAGCAATTGTATCAACACAAGAAAGGTTGCTTGTAGATTCTACGTCTGCTGTAAATAAAGAATACAGTGCCTTGAGGTTTATTTAGCATATATCACAACCAAAAAGAAAGGAATTTTGAATCGGAAAGGCAAAAGTCATAGAACTCGTCATCAAGAAAATCCCAGAGGGCTGCAATACCCAAATTTAGATAGTGAATAAAGAGCATAAAAAATGATCGGATAACCATTCGACAAGAGTGGTGACCGCAATCAACCACTTCCATACACAGTTTGACCAAAAAGTCCGAATCTTGCCATCCATATGTCAAAGGATCGTCTAATGATAAAAAAAAAACAAGTCCGATTCTTCATTCAACACTAAAGATCAAAGTGACGATTCACACAACTGCGATAAACAGAGCATATTGCTGTACATCCGATACATAAACAGATCAGGAACAAAAACTCAGAAACGTAGTTCACATGCAAAAGGGCCAATGATTCCTCAAAACCCATGTGACATCAGTTGAAAAAATCACCAAATAAACAGTTGTAATTCTGATTTAATGGAGGAATCTTGAATTGGGTCTCTATCTGATCAAGCGATTTTTTGTTGATATTTTCGGATGATTTTCAGATGATGATATGATTAACCGGTTATAAGAAATTCATCTGTTGATTGGATGTTTTCTTTGAAGAGATTTCTGTTGAGGAGGATAAATAAAAGAGGAGAAAGAAGAGAGTTATGCAGAGGAAAGAGAGCATGCGAGTGAATATGAGATGTTATATAGGCCTTTATTTTCTCCTTCGGATGGAATGTAATTTACAAGGAACTGAACGAATGAGGTGTCAGCTTATTTAGCTTTGTGGCTTGTGCTTCTTCTCGGATACACATGTGAAAATATTTACTTTTACGGTTTTACCCCGTATAGTGAAATGGTAAATTTTCTTTTTTTTCTAAAATCTTATCAATATATATATATAAAGTTGGCACACAATATTTTGACAAAACACTCTTCCTCGACCACATGACGATTCTCACTTATATCTTCTACAACATAAACGTAAAAGAAATTTAAAATTGATTTTAAAACTTTCCAAATGTAATTTCTAATTTTGTCGACATTAATACTTATGTATAAGAAAAAAAATAGATTGTACATTTGTGCAATACGTGTAAAATTATTATTAAATACTGTTATTGAGACATATGACTAAAAGGGGGTCAGATTTAAACCAAATTGTGATTTTATTGTGATTTATATGTTATTTAGCAAAGCTTACCTTGAGTATTTTATAACATTTTCGGAGAAATAAACTCGTAAAGTATCCGAGGAAAAAATGAAAACCGTAGAGAAAAATGACAAATTATCAATAAAAAATTTAAAAGGAATTATATTATCCGATAATAATTGATTATACATGATGCAAAGATAGAATATTCTAAATTTTACTGATAAAAAAAGAACTAAACTCAGAACTAATTTGGATGGAAACAACAATCGTTTAAGCTAAGAACAAAATAGAAGACAATTTGAGTTTGGACAAAATATAACGTAGAAGAACAGACTAGGACGAACAAATTTCAAGAGCAATCAGATTAAATATGCACGAGCATATTAGATCTCAGATCAAACAGTGTATCAGAATATATCAGATGAAAGAGTAAGATGATCAGATAAGCTAAGCAGATCAGACCAGAAAAAGTTGCAACAGATTAGATCAGAACAGATTTCATGTATTTGACTTAAAAAGCGTATTTATAGTCATTGGACATGTAAGAAAACAATCACAATAGGATCAAAGTGGTTAAGTACAAAAATTGTATTACAGAGCAAAAGAAAAAGTATTTAATATTGTGACGCCCAAACCCATTGGAATCAACGGATTTGAGTAATTGAAAAATAAAAAGAATAGAAGGACTAAGTGCGAAATGTTGTAAGCTGTATTCCCTTACAAAAGCTGGCATACAAACAGATGGCGCCAAAAGTAAACAGTAGAAACAGATTTGGAATATAAGAACTTCAGATTTCGATTACAAAATGAGATATTACAACTATTAGGAACTCTATATGAATTCTCTAATTGTTGTAATGGATCTTAATACAATTTTCGTACAAAAGAAGTTGGCTTCGCGGAAACGCTGACCTTTGATAAACACACGCAACCCCCAAATCTGGTTCAGCTCGCGCCACCCTCCTGCCCCTGAGCTGCCTCACTTGCATCAGAAAAACTAGTGAGCCTAGGGGCTCAACAAGTAAAACTGAGGATAACAAAGTCATATAATGCAGACAAAACTGAATCATGATACATATTTTAAAGAAAGTCATCTGAACTGAGATCTTGCTACTAAAAAGACAGATCGGGACATCAGATCTGAATCGCATTTATACTGAGTGACTTATGGCCTAGAGGCTCTCTGGTGGTCCTGGTGCATGCTGACATGTTATCTGATTGGTGAAGGGATATTATAGTAATATCATAATCTTGGTCCTTTCCTGGTTGACCGGGTCCTCTATGCCATAAGTCCTTAAAACTGAAAGTTACTTCCTTTAATTTTGAAATGAGATAGCTATTATACATTGCTCTTGATCGAAGATCGATTACTGAAACTGGTTGATTCACTGCTATGAAACTCATTTTGTCTTTAAAATTCCGGTTTGGAAGAAGTAGAGACGTAGGAGATTCAGCTCCGAACTTCTATAAACAAAACTCAAATGAGTTCTTTATAGCTTTCAACATACATTCATTACTCTGTGCATCGCATATTTTAAAACCAACAGCTTTCAGTTTTAAATTACAGAGAGTATGTCAGATCTTTTCCGCGTTGGTTTTTATACCAGATCTGATATACTTCTCGATGTTCAATGTTTTCAAGAAACAGAGCTATTGCAGCTCATTTTATATTTGATCAGATCGTACGTATCCGTCCTTGTGCTGTTTCACTATCGTGCGCGATCTGAAACGATCCTAACAAAAGATTTCATCTTCTCTTTTCAGAGAAGATTTTCTGAGATTTTAGCAGCTTATTTTTAAATATTTTAATTTTTTTAAGGTATTACCAAGCGCTGCTAGCTGAACAATCTATTGATATATGTTATGTTAGTATCAACATCCTTAACACACATCATACATATTAAATTTTTTTTGTTAGATAATATTTGTGAAATAATATATTAAAATGGTAGTTTTAAAAATATTATTTTTTGATAATATTGTGTGTGTCAATATCGTTAGGTTTTTTATTATAACAAACATCAATTAGACGTATATGATATAGCTGTTAAGTTTTGTATAAACACCTACCTTATAAGCTCTCAAGATCTCAAGATTTCAGTTAGGAAATGATCAAATCATGCACGCACACATTTAGACAGAAACATCCGTGCGTGATATGATCAAAGATGAAGGAACTGCAATAGCTCCTGGTTCTCTAAAGGTTTGAGCACCGAGAGTACATCGAGTTTGGTCAGAAAATCATGCAGAAATAACCCGAAGTACTCCCTAAAAATTGAAACAGTTTAGAAAACATGTACGCAGTTTAGATAAGCTGTAAAGATATTACTTAGTACGCGTAGATGATTTGTTTATGAAAGTTCGAAGGCATCAATTCTACGTCTCCCCTTCTTCCAAATCGGAAGACTTTCACTAGAATATTTTGATTTATGCAAAGTTGTACAAACCCACTCAGCTGTTACAAAGTTGTACAAACCCACTCAACTGGGACTTATAACACTGCCCGAGCTGAAATCCTAGACTCGACTATGTTTTACTCTGCTCACTTATTTAACGTCTGAGTGATAAATACTACATTTATTTATTGTATATTCAATTATCTTATCTGATACGCTCAGCTCTCATATTTGTGAGTGAATGTGTGTGTGTGTGAGGCCTAATATATTTCAACTCAACTCTCATATTCGTTGCCTCATACACTGTTGTCTTCTTTGTGATCTTCAAGCATTACGACGACATCTGTCGGTATGTGCACAACTTGATATTCTATTCTGGTCCGAAATTGCACTTTGTGCACACACGTAGCATCACGCTATTTCATTCTCGAGAGACCTCTCCTTTCCGTCTTCAGTTCAGCTTGTATATATAGCCTCCGTACTGATATTACCATTGAACACAAGCTCCTAGCCATTGAAAATATTTTTTAAAGTTTCTGACATTGTGTGTTTACCGTATTTTAATCGTACAACAATAGGTGGGGCCATTTATTATCTTTGTACTGCCTCTGAATTGATGTAGGCGTATCGGAGTAAATCAGTTTGGACCTTTCTGATATGTCTGTGTAAAGCTTTGTTGAAAATGCTTTGTCCTTCGGATTTGGTAACATGTCTTGATCTGATATGGACTTCGCTCCGATCTGTTCTTCAATTAAGCTCTTCTCTTCGTATGTGTACTGATCTGTTGCGAAGCTCTGACCTGATCTGTATCTTACAGTTGGTGTCCAGCTAGCCATCTGTTGGTAGTGGGTTTTTTTACTGTTCTGTAACAACGATATTTATATTCATATATTTTACATTTACATGACCATCTTTATCTTTGTTTTTATTGCATAAAAATATTCTATAAAGACCTTAAATGCACTATAGTGTATGTCAGATGTGACAGTGGATTTGATGGCTATCATGAAATAAATCTAATAGTCACTGTGTGTTCTAAACGAGTTCTTAGTCGATTGGAGCATCCAAAAGAGGATAAGGGTCGCCCGAGCTTGAGACTAGAATATACGATGCAAAGTATCACGTTTCATTGGTATTGAACATATAGATGTCTGAGTATGCAGATGGATAGTGCCCTGGTCGAACTACTCTCGTTCGGACTTTCCAAATGGTTATCATTTGTGGAGTGGATTAAGTCCGAGGTCTTGGTTGTACAGATTAGTCCTCGTTACTCAAAACAGCATTGAGACTCTACATGCTAGTCGCCTCCTTTGACTCGTTTACCGACTCCATGAGGGCCATCGTGTAACGCCCGGAAATCCTAATTACGTGAATTGAATGCATGACTAGGAGGAAAACCTTATGATTATATGATTTGCATGTCATGTATGTGTTTATGTGATGATTTTATGCTCTACGTGTGCTTATCGCTTTACGGTACGATTTGAGACTGGTAAGCGGGGACGAGTCCGGAGTCGACCAAATCGAAAATATTTTAATGTTTTAGCACTTAGAAATATTTTAAAGCAAAATATTTTTATTTTATGCACAATCTCCAAGAAAATGAGATTTTATGCACGATTACCGAGGAGGACCCGTTTTTCGCCTATACGGGCCATTTTTATGACTTTTATGACACTTTTAAAATTGAGAGGCCTTATGTTACGAAAATTAAAGGCTTGGGGGCTGATATTTAAATGTTTTTAAGCCTTTTTAAATAGGGGATGGGCTAGTATAATGATGGGCTTATATTTTTTTAAATAAAACAAGGTGGAAGGGCTTTTTAGCCCATTTTTTCACACACCCTCCACCTAAACTCGAAAATTTGCCCTAGCCCTCCTCTCATCAGCCAACTTCAGACTCCATACTCTCCTTGGTGGCTGAAAATTGCAAGTTTCTCCATTGGAACTCAAGGTGTGGTCGTCTCCATTGTCCTCCGCCCCGGTATCACGTATTTTTCTTCTCTATCAACCAAGGCATGTTATATTCTTTCTTTTCTCACCATATAAATCATAATATACTGTTTTTACAAAGATTATGCATGAATTTTATGTGAATGTTTCAGATCTCAAAGTTTATGTTCATGATCATGCTTGTACTCATATGTGCACCTCACGGTTTTGATCCTTTTTGCATGGCTTCGGTTCATGGGATGATTGAGGGGTCTTGCTCATGTTTAAGTGGTTCATGGTGGTCCTAGTAGTGGCTGGTCGTGGTTCGAAGTGGTGGAATTGTGGTCGAACCAATGGCTTGATGTCGCACACCGCGCAGTGTGTGTTTGTGCGTGTTTGTGCGTGTTTCGTGAGTCAGTTTCTCAGCCTTCGTGCGGCCAGTAGCGGCCATGGCTGGGACCA
>KQ995265.1:48475-67002 GCA_001598015.1 Dorcoceras hygrometricum
AAATTATATTCATATACTTATGTGCCTGTATGTGGTTTTATTGTATGTACCTTGTTATTAGCGGATATAGCATGCTGGGCCTTTAGGCTCACTAGGTTTATATGGTGCAGGTGAGCATGATAATGTTGATGATATTACTCCGACCGGCGGTGAGGACGTCTGATGCTCCGCTGCGGCTGTTACCCCGTGACCGCTTAGTTATTTCATGTTATTTGCTTTTAAACATGTTCAGTTTTTCCGCAAATAGTTTTTGAATACTCTGATTTTTAAGCTAGCTTATGAGACGTGGATTGAAGATTTTTTGGCAGTTGTTTTAACGATCGTTGAGATGTTATTTTAATGCTGAAGTTATGTTCCATTATTTATAGCTTTTATTTCACGTTATTCCACGTCTGCTTTCAAAAAAAAAAAAAATTAGAGGTTTAGTATGTTTCACATCGGGTGCTGAGCTTGGGTGAGATCACGACGCATGTAGGAGTCGATGCTTTTGTCGAGGATTCATCGCTCGTCTTTGTGCATGGACATTCTATGCTATCTGAGGTGATAATATCATGACAAATATCTGGATAGAGTACTAGATGTGCTTTAGGTAAATGGGTTTACCTGGTAGAACATACGATGCCACTATTGGATCTGCAAGATGTATGCATGTGTATCGAGTCTCTAGCAACTCTCCATTTATCAATGGTCGTTGATTCGATCGGGATATTTGATCTGAAAGGACCGTACTATACGTTAATCATGACCAACTGGTTCTTGCAGGCACTATTAGTAATATCTAGGGGGATCATGTTGCGATGTTGCTAGACGCTTTACCATGGTCCAATAGGTAAGTCTGGAAAATGTGTTTCCAAGTCGCAAGGAGTTGTGGGCCCATGGTTAGCTGTATCCCTGAATCATTGAGGGTCACACAAGTAGTGGTTTCTCAATTCCTGTACGGAAATGATACTCAAAGTGTTGAGTATAGTATGAGGAAGGCTGAGTGTATGACTTCCAAAATTAGCTAAGGGAGTAGGACTTTCATATTTAGCTAATAGGAGTGGAACTGCTAATTTGGATTGGGTGGTCTGAAAAATTGTTTTCACATAATAATGTATAGTTTTAAAAACTATGCAGATCGGTCCAATCTGATCGTTGATCGAGATCATGATGACACCACTATGATGGACTTGAAACCAATGTACGATGAGCTTGGGCCTGACCTGGGCCCATTAACCTGGTTTACCAGGCACAAACTTTTTAAACTTCCGCTGCGCCAGGGAGCGAGATTCGGATCCACCGCTGTGCCAACACTGTACAATCCTAACTGGTCTGATATGTTCTGAGCTGATCTATATTGAACAGATATGTCAGCATATCAGATGAGATCCGAGCTACTCTTGATCTCATCTGATCTGTTCTGCTGTTCTGTTTGAATACGTTCTGCTCTGCACTTCTAATCTGATATGTTACTGCGCTTGCTTACTGAACTGAACTTCTCTGCACTTCAACTGACATGAACCGATTCATTCGAAATGAACTATTTCTCTGAATTGATCTATATTGCTCTTCCTCTAACTGAGCTCATCTATTCTTATACTGTACAGTTCTTCAGGTCTCAGCTCTTTTTATGATTTGATCTGATTCAACTCGGCCTATGCATACAATTAATTTGTTAGATCTATATTGCTCTTCCTCTAACTGCGCTCATCTATCCTTATACTGTACAGTTCTTCAGGTCTCAGCTCTTTTTATGATTTGATCTGATTCAACTCGGCCTATGCATACAATTAATTTGTTAGAAACAAAGAAAAAAACTTGTGTGTTCATAAAAATTAAGATTTGATCTGTTACACAGATCCAACAATTTCTATCGCAAAACTTTTCACACCTGTTGATTTGTTTATTTGATACTAATTATAAAGGTTATTTTATAAGAATTAATTTTCTTTTTATAAACACTATGTGATAAGTAAATTCTAACCGATTTCATACAATTTCAAAGGATTTATCTACCACATGTTAGTATGAGGTCATCTCAAAAGTTACTGGAATTCTCTCTGTTGGATCTGTACAACAGATCAAATCTGAGTTTTAATAAACACAATGTTGGGGATCCGGATCCGCCCCCCGGCGAGGCAGCGGAAGAACAAAGATATACAGCCGGGAGACGATCAATACGAAAAACAGACAATACAAATATCGTCATACATAGGGCGTTCAAAACGAATACCTTGCTGGCACTTGTGCCTGGCTCCAACCGGAATTACAAGAACCCGGCTCTTCTCGGTAGATTGCGGTAGATAATCGCCAATCCGGTCCACGACCAGAACCGAGACTCCTTCGTCAGGCTGCACTAGAAGCACTGACGAATTCTGCACGAACGGATTCTCCTCGTCGAATCGGCCGGAACGAATTCCGACGACTCGAGGCGGCGGCGGCGGCGACGGCGCGAGGCGGCGACGATCGGCGGCGTGTGTAGAGAGGAGGGGAGGCGGCTACTTTGTGTCTAGGGTTAATCTAATTGTTGTGTTAGGTTAAGTCATAATCCCATATTAAATAGAATAGGTGATGGGTTTTGGATCCGGCCCAACGGGCCCGGGTCCAACGGATGAACATTCGTTTCATCTCCATCACCGAGACTTCACCGTAACTCCGATCGCCGATCAGATCGGAAGGATCGACTCAGTTTCCAAAACTGAATATTATGATATGAAAAACCATTTTTCAGAACCCCAGTGCAAAATGACCGTTTTGCCCCTCAACAGCGGGAAACCCCGGTTTGACCCCTGTTGACTTTTAGGAAGTCGCACTTCCCGAAATCCTCTTCTCGTGCTCAACACATTGAGCTGAGTATCCGTTCGGAAATCTCGAATCTAGTACTTATGTGACCCTCAATGGTTCAGGGATACAGCTAGCCGTGGGCCCACAATCATTGTGGCTCCGGAATCATAATTCCGAACTTGCCCAACGGATCATGGTAAAGCGTCTAGCAACATTGCCCCATGATCCCCTAGGTATCACTGATAGTGCCTGCAAGAACCAGTTGGTCGAGGTTAGCGTACGGTACGGTCCTTTCAATCCATATATCCCGATCAGATCAACGACCATTGGTAAATCGAGAGTCGCTATAGATCCGATAACTATACATACATCTTGGAGATCGAATAGTGACATCGCGAGTGTAACTAGGTAAACACATTTACCTAAAACACTTCTAGTACTCTGGCCAGAGATTTATACATTATTATCCCCTCAGATAGCATAGGATATCCACGCATGTCTGCGAGCGGTGAATCCTCGACAACGATGCATCGACTCCTACATGCATCGGGGTCTCACCCAATCCCGACGCCTTATGACCCCAAGTTCAAAATACATCTATTCAAAATCCTTATTTTATAATATAAAACATAATAAAGTACAAAATTCCCGATATAATTGATGCGACAAGTTTATTTTTATATATTATACAAAAAATTTCATGTAATAACAACTTTTTACATGCCTATTTTCGTATTGTATGAAAAGAAACTGATAATTTTTATATCTAATGCTATATTGAAGTTGGGCCTAAAAATTACAAAATAGTGACATGATATATAATTTAGAGTTTCTCTAAAATACATTAGTTTCTTAAGACAATACCTTCCCCAAACACCCAACTCTTTATCCCACTGAATCAATCAAGTTCTCGACGGCATGATAGTTGTTTATCGGTATCTTAAAGGTAATAAAAAATATGTGTAGGTTTCATTTTTATTTTTTTAAGTTGTAATTTAACTTTTGTTTCAAAAACATTAATTATATATAAACGAAATAGATGTATAAATATACAATAAGTGCATAGGACACTAGTGTGACGTGTCGTATAAATAACTTCCAAAGTTTGTACATCCAATCAAACAAGTTCTTATTGTATTTTTTTTTTTAAAAAAAAAAACTTAAGAAACAATGATATTAACCACTAACGCAAATTAAAATTTGAAAAGGCAACCAGTAGAGATTTTTCTTATTAATTTTTTAAAGAGTGCATTAACCGTCCCTCTATTTAATCATTGAATTCATATATTTGCCATATAAAACTTTTATATGACCAACATATAGTTCATATTAATCAAATGGCTTATGTTATACCCTCGGTCCTTTCAAATATTCTTTAATATGTTATATAAATGATGTTTTATAGTTCACCTCGCGTCATTTCAAGTACGAGACGAGGTATCGAATTCAAGACCCAATTATAAAAATTACTCAAATTTTTTTTTAAATAAATTAGATAGGGTCGAGCTCAACCGTTTTACCAAAAATTATAGCTAATGGTAACAGTGCAACTCCAATCTTTTAAACCATATAGCAACTCAAGTGTCACGATCGCTCTACCAAGCGGGGACAATTATTGCACTCCAACAATCATCCTCCGAATAATTGCACTCCTTGCAATCAATGAGAATCATACTCGTGACCTTAGTTCTTATATCAATTGTAGGACCGAGCGTTTGCCGTTTTACCAAAAGCTCTCGGTCCAGCAATTGGTATCAGAGCTAAGGTTACGAGTTCGATTCTCATTTATTTCAAGGAGTGCAATTATTGGGGGATTGTTGGGGTGCAATAATTGTCCCTAGTAGGTAGAGCGATCGAACCATGACGCTTGAGTTGTTATACGATTTAAAAGATTGGAGTTGCTCGTTATCACCAACTATAAACTTTGGTAAAACGACAATTACTCGATCCTACAAACTCATTTAGAGATTGAATATGGATATGAATATATAAAATATCAAATTGATAAATTCTTATAATTTACTCGCGTTTTAATTTGAGACACAAATATTTCTATTGCATGGATTTAGAATCCTCCAACTTAAGGTAAACTTAATAGTCTTTACATTGACCTTGGAGTTGAATCCCAAAATCCGAGTTGGAATTAATGAAGCAAGCCAAATTCAAAGAACACGTTAGTTAATTTTTGGTGACACAAGTAACCCTGGGGTAAATGTGGTTAAGCTCTCTTGGACGAGGGTGAAATAGTCATTTTATCTGGATATCGATATTTTAAGTTTTTGTCAGCTAGCATCTTCACATGCAATCCTTGTCAATGCATTCATTCCTTTTATTATCTTTCTTATAAAAAGAAGAGGAATGAAAAATGAGGACATTATGTTCTAATTACCACTTATTTTGAGTATTCATTTATTGGCATATCTACAATATTTACAAGAATAATTTTTAATTAAACTAATATATAATTTTTTTCTCATTTTATCCCTACGTTAAAATAATGTCATATATAGAACGATATGATATACGTATAAGAGATTAGATAACTGTGTTGTTTTGCTTAACTTACTCTGGGGTTTAATTGCATATATTACCAAATTAAATTTCAAAATGGTTGAAAACTCCCATAAAAATATTCTATAAATTTCACATATTTTCAAATCTTGAGCACATAAAAATTTTTATCCTTAGATGATTTTTAGAGGTTTATTTGCTCAGAATTTAAAAACACAGGGGGCTGCAAGATATTTTATCATATATTTATCAACAATTTTGAGAATATATATATTTACAATATGTTTACAGAAATATATTTTATAACAAGGTAATAGTGGAATAGCATATATCGCTAAAATGTTGAAACAATATCTTATGATCGTTGGTAGAGACAACAATTAGGCAGCAGATGTAATATCTTACGATCTTTGTAGAGTCAATAAAAATTGTCTCCAATAAAGAAACAAAGGCGATGAATTAATCGTGTATAAAGGAGCTTCTGATAAACTTTTTAATACACTTTAAAAATATTTATTTTATTTTGTAAAATATTTGTTTTTTTTTCATTTAGAAATAATTATCTCAGCTAAATGAATTTGGATTTTTTTTAAAAAAAATCCAAGAAAACTGTGTCAAACTT
The DNA here is from genome assembly GCA_001598015.1 of Dorcoceras hygrometricum. Taxonomy (NCBI): domain Eukaryota; kingdom Viridiplantae; phylum Streptophyta; class Magnoliopsida; order Lamiales; family Gesneriaceae; genus Dorcoceras; species Dorcoceras hygrometricum. The sequence continues at coordinate 54,372 of KQ995265.1, forward strand.
ATCCTAAAGAAATAAAGTGATGCATTCTTGAATTAGCCATATCTTGAACTTAAAATGTAACTAAAGGGTATGAATATTACTATTATATGAACAAACCCCAACCATTTGCAGTTAGTGGTAAACATTTGGATTCTATTACGTTAATTTACAAGATAATTTAATTAGAAAGGTAAAAGAGAGAAAATCATATTTAATTAAAGTTGCCTATTATCCGAAAATCTCCCTACTCGACTTATTAATATTTTATCGTCCTAGAGGCCAGTGATTCTGCATTTTATGTAAGGTGGGTTGGTCATTTTCACCCTTCATTATTGGGACCTAGCTTTATATTATTAAGTATTACTTTAAAATATTGCTTTACATTATTAAATATTACTTTAAAATATTATTCGTGATATTTAGATATAACTCGAATGATTCTTAGTTTAGATATTGGCATAAACCCAATATTATTTGCATGTCAACTTGAATTTAGTCATTCTTGCGGGGTATATTCAATCTCGAGATTTGATAACTTTTAATGATTTTTTTTAAATTAAAGAATTTTGTAGAGTTGAGCTTATTACAAATTTTGATGAAATCCATGGTGTTGTAAACAGAATTATATTGACTTCATTTGGCTTTTATATAAACTTTTAAATATAAAAACTAAATATATACATAGTTTAGAACGATAAACAATTAGAGACTGTGTTATGTTTGGAAGAGATTGACAAATAAAACTAGACATTGATATTGCGAAATAAATGATTATAAGAAAAATAAGAATGTAAATGAGGAAAAAGTGAAAAATGTAATGAGTCTCTCATAAATGATAATTCTAAAATGTATGCATGTGCATGGATGACAATGGGACGGGACGTGGCAATGACGGATTTGCCATTCTCATTCATGTCCCGAATTAATTGGGGATTTTATCTGCATCCCTGTGGGAACGATTCGAGGATGGGGACAAATCCCCCTTAATATATTAAATAATATGTGTATATTATTTACAACTATATATTATTACTTATAACATATTTAATAGTATAGATAATATGGCCATAATATATTATTATTGCATCTTTATTCTAATATATTAATACAATATATATTATTTACTATTATGTTATATTATTACTTAATATTATTTTATATATATATATTGATAATCCGAGATACCACCTCGGGACCTGATGATCGAACTACATGCTCCAAATGCCGAACTACACCAAGGGGTTGGGAGGATTACCCGAGGACTTACACCGAGAGCTTGGGAGGATCATCCGAGGAGAAGGTCACGCCTCCAATAGTCCAGCCAGTCTACGCCTCTCTAGGCTCTAAAATGACCGAGGATGACGGAGACAATCTCGTCCAAGATAACCATCAATCTAAGCGTGATCTTCGTCGCAAGAAGCGTCCTAGCGCCCCGCACGCCGGGTAAGGCGCTCATCGCCACCGTCTAGCCCCTCTATAAATCCTCAGGTACGTTTTCTTGCACATTAATTCACATAACACCTGCTGTCAGCTTACATACGCTCTCTTTTCCTCTCGACATCCCTGCCTGTATGTATGTGCAGGGATGACAGTAGGACGGACGGGCAATGACGGATTTGCCTATTCTTATTCATGTCCCGAATTAATTGGGGATTTTTATCTGCATCCATGTGAACGATTCGAGGACGGGACAAATCCCCTTAATATAGTAAATAATATGTGTATATTATTTACAACTATATACTATTACTCATAACATATTTAATAGTATAGATAATATTGCCATAATATATTATTATTGCATCTTTATTTCTAATATAATACAATATACATTATTTATCCGGGATATCACCTCGGGACTTGAGGACCGAGCTACACGCTCCAAATGCCAAACTACACCAAGAGGTTGGGAGGATTAGCCGAGGACTTATACCGAGAGCTCGGGAGGATCATCCGAGGAGAAGGTCACGCCTCCAATAGTTCAGCCAGTCTACGCCTCCCTAGACCCTAAAATGATCGAGGATCACGGAGACAATCTCACCCAAAATAACCACCAATCTAAGCGTGATCTTAGCCGCAAGAAGCGCCTAGCGCCCCGCACGCGGGAGGCACTCATCGCACCGCCTAACCCCTCTATAAATCCTCAGGTACGCTTTCTTGTACATTAATTCACTGCCAGCTTACATACGCTCTCTTTTCCTCTCGACATCCCTGCCTAACTTAAGTATCGGAGGGGATTCGTCGGACGCACTTCCGTCGCTCTCTAATCGTTTGTTTGTGGTTGTAGATCTCGCGAAGTCATCGATAACCCATTGTTCATCATCCATCCCGACGACCCGATCTCCCGAGGTGGTGGCAGCTCAACGGATGAGAGAATTCGGTTACATCATATATATATATTTATATATATATATATAAAGCTTATTAAAAAATTATTAGGATTTAGAAATGTTTTAGTTATATAAATAACTATAAAATTTGAAATTTTGTGCTATTTGGAAATAATCGAATATTAAAGGAATTTGAGAATGAGATCGAGCATTCCAAATTTATCTCGGAGTAGAGCAGTAGGGAGGAGGAAAATTTAAGCTTAGCTGTTTGTAATAAAACCTTGAGGCTGTCCTCACAATTACTCCCAAAATACGCTTTCCTCCGCATTCCACTTGTGTGAAATAATATTTGATTTTCTCACTCATTAAAAGAATACCGTAATTTTGATGCAATATGTTGACTATCATTTTCGGTAAAGTCTTCACCATCTGATTGATAGGAAAGAAATTAAATTTTTGCTTCTGATTGTTAATATGTTTATGAATTTGTCAAATGGATAGTACGAATAGTGAAATAGATCATCCATCGACATCTCACAAATTTGTTTGTTCAATTATATGTATCTAAGATGATTGACTGATATCTAGTGGTGTCACAAGATGTTCAAAATCAATCATCATTCAAATATTTGAAAAATTTATGAGTGTGATCGTTATGACGTTAAATAGTCTAATAGTGTATGAGAGAAAATACGTTCATATATATGTGAGAAATTGTGAATGGTACGTGGATTTGATATCCTACACAACCCACTTCTCCACCTCTTTTCCCGACTACTACGTATTACCATGTGATTGAACCAATACTTTTAAGTTCAACATTTTTGTCATGTTTTTTTTAAATTCGGACCAATCACATGGTGCTTAGTGATAGTCGAGAAGGAAATTTGATGTATAGGATATCAAAACCATCGGAAAACAGATCATAATTCGCATGTTCCGGTACCGACCAAGGAGCCGTGAGCGTGTATATTTGTAAACAGAGTTTCATTCTTAAGTTCTCTAAAGTCAAAGGTATCTTAGCTGTGGTTGCAAATCATCATCGACAAGCAATGACAATAATATTTTATTTGAACCAACAACGCCACTACGTGTATAAATTCTATACTTTCCAACAAAATAAAACCCAGAGGAAAAAAATTGGGAAACTGTTATTTCTAAAAAATTACAGTTACTACAGATGCCACAGACTTCATCAGTTCCTTATGCCGTGTCTCACTATGATCATCTACGTCCCACCTCTCTTAAAACATATATCAAGGCTTGAAAGTCATCGCTCCTTCAGCAAGTTTTGATCATCTTTGACGACAAATGGTAGAATTCCAAGCAGTGCTCTTGAAATGACTCGAGAGGACCCGTAAGCTTTTGAAATGGTTGCGAGACTATTGGCTGAATGGTTGCGATCTCTTCCACAGAAACACACGTTTAAGTCTTTTTTTGCTTCGCACCTTCCCGAAATTCTGATGATATCATCAGAGAACTTACTCCTGGAGAGTTGAATCAAAGAAAGAAAACCCATTCTCAGAAAGGCCGCACCAAAACTCAACTTCTTGACAGATATTATCAGTTGAAATAGCTTATGATGCTCTATGTGGCACAAAGATCGAATTGTGAAGTTTACACTGAAGTAAAACTTATCTACTTTAAATTACACCATTCATCTAAAGCTTTTATATACTAACACATGTTCCATCCTACAACTAGTATAAAATCCAAGAGCAGGCATTTGCATATCAAATAGTGAGATTATGGTGGTTATTAGGCATGGGATTGTCACATAATAGTAATTATCAGGAAATGGGATTAAGAGAGATCAACAGTGTCCTTCCAGTCGTGTGGTTCGTCTATGTAGTACAAATTCTACAATTTGAAGTAGTTGAGTTATATCATTACCGATTGCATGCTAAAATTTCTGGTATAAAGTAATATGCTCATTCCTACAAAATTAACAGAAACTTATACTTGTAACGGATGTAATCTGAGAATGCAACAACGGTACCTTTTCAACATTTTCGTAGTGATGCTGATCATTTTTTTCACTCTTACTATCATTCGAAATTTCATCATTTTCCTTCTTGTCATCCTCTGAATCAGCCACAACACCATTCACAATAAAGTCATTAAGTGGACTGGCTTCTTTATTTACATTCCCATTTGTTACTTGAATTTCCTTAGCTACTGTTTCCTCGTTTTTTCTTCTCTCTTCCTCTCTTTGCCGTCTTCTCTGGTCTTCTTCCTCTTTTAACCGTTTAAACCTGGACAATGTACAGGTATGACAATAATATAATCTGATCATATACAAAATATTGATTATCAGGTAAATCACAAAAACCTTTCACCAGGACGAAGCCCTTCTGGCGTAAGCTTCTCTTCTTTCTTAACTACCTTAGAGGCAGTGGGAGATATATCAGGCATTGACGTAAGGGATTGGGATAGTTCTTTCTGTACCGTGTCATCTCTAATTTGGTTGAAAGGTTTTTTTGCACCACCAAATTGCCGTAGCCAAACTTGTTGAGTGGTACTTAGTATGTTGTTAGTTAGCCTAACATTATATACACAAGCCAAGTTATTATCTATATACTTAAAAAGAAAGTACATGGAAAAAACCTAAAATGATCAAGAAAAGGAAAACGGGAAACTATAAGACGAAATCTCGTCATTCCAAAAGGTAATTGGGTGCTTACCAATATAGACTTAAGCCAGAAGGAACTGATAAAGAGAAATAGCCTATCATCAAGGGTAGCAATTTGGTTATGGCTTGGGAAGTCTTTAGGTTTGGATCGTTGCTCTGAAAGAGGTTATTGAAAAAATCCTTATCAGATAATAACTCACAATTACAACCTTACAGTATTACAGTTTCCAGGCTCCAAAGTTTATGACATTAATTCACTAAACATGAGAAACAGAAACATAAGCATGTTATGTACTACGAAAAAAAAGGAAGCAGACCAGTGGGTTGTGATTTAATTTTTTCAACACAAATACTGAATTATGTATACATAAACAAGCAACACTAAATGCCTGAGCAACTTATCATTTCTATTTGAGAACTCAATAAATAAATAGATATTGCCAGTGAGACAAACCTGAGGAGGTTGCATAATCTGTATAGAGATGTATTGAGTGGCAATCAGGAGCACAGGTAAAACGAGATACGCCAATGTATGTGACCATCCAAGTGGAGGATGACCATCCTGCGATGAAAAAGATGGCACCAAAGACGTCTCATCAGTATTTGTCATTTTCAATCTAACAGTGCAGGCATGTTTGATAGGATTTTATAAGGTGTAACAGAACCATAAAGAAAACAGTTTAAAGTAAACAAAATTATACTTATTGTAATTTATTTCGATAAGAAAGTTGAATAGTACGATTCTAGCAAGTAAGATGCAACCTGCGAACTTGACTCATTTGTAAAATAAGGTAGTTTTGTACGTTCAATTAATACACTTCTTAAAGTTAATACTTGACTGTTCTGAAGTAACTTAACAATCGATTTAAAATTCGAAGGATGCTAGATTGCCTTACAATGAATGGGAAAAGCCAACTGGTGCCACTACCAGTTTGTCGTGCAGCAATGGTTGTTGGACCAGACAGCGAGGGTATCCAGAAGAAACCTTCCGTTAAAAGTCCCTTTATATCACATCAAGATTCCCATCAAGACAAAAACATTGCAGGGTAGAGTGAGTGCATAAAAATAGAAAAACACATTGAGAAAAAAGGAAGAGTGAATGATGGATTGGTCGGTAGCAAAATTTACCTCATCTGCCACATTTGAAAGGGCTCTATAAAGCCCAATCCATATTGGGATGGTGGCAAGCGTGGGAAGACATCCTGGTGCAAACAAAAAGTAAGGGAAAGAAATTCAGAACCGTGAAGTATGCACGTAGTGGTAAAAACACCAAACAACTAAATCATAATATACAAGATGTAATATATGCTAAAACAAAGTGATATGATAAAAGTTTACTATATTCTTCTGCTATCAAGTAGGAGAGGTCTGGCACTACGTTTAGTACCTGCAAGTGGATTTATACCAGCTAATTTATATAATCGACCTGTTTCGAGTTGAATTCTCTCCTGCAAAGACAGCAACAAAAAAAGAAAATGATAGGTATTTAAGGAAAATTCAATGTGGAGAGTCAAGTGCCAAAAACTGTTATTGAGTCAATCAACTTTTCATCTAATAAACTTTAACAAATCTAAGGATCTAGCCATTCAGATTTTTAACCATTAAAAAGAGATTTAAAAGCTTAAATATTATGAGCACAAAGTAATGACAGTCAGAAGGATAAATAATGACCTGATCCCCTGCATACCGTTCCTGAATAGCCTTAATTTGAGGTGCCAAAGACTGCATTGCCATCGTTGATTCCACCTGAACATTACAGTTTTGGACAGCAGTTAGTGGAGATTGCTCAAAGCCATTAAGTCACTCAGGCCAACTGAGAAAAAATTTCACTCAGAGGGACTAATCATCACCAAACAAATTGACTTATAGGCAAAAGTTATTTCAAAACATAAGCCAATAGCAGATTGAAGAAGTAACCTGTTTCTTTGTCAAAGGAAATGTGGCAGCTTTAACAAGTACAGTCAGTAAGATGATTGCAAAACCATAGGCGTAGGGCACATGTAGAGTAGAAAGTCCATCTTTCAGCACCTGTGATACGACAAAACTTCAATTTAAGTTTTTTGTTAAAAAAAAAAGACAACAATCTTTTTGTAACCAAAAAAGTAGCCAGAAACATATATGAACTGTAACCATGAAATAGTTTTGTTTTCATTCTCAATAGACCAATGGTTACAAGTGATGCATTTCACGTCGATTCTGTTCAAACTTGTTTTATCAATATAAACTAGATACTTAAATGATCACTGTCCCTCAATAAACCAAATCCCTACTCAAGCAAGCTTAAAATTATTGTACATAATTTTTGAAACTTCCAACAGTACTATCAAATCAAGTTCACAGACCCAAAAAGGGAACACCTAATCTTGCCACAGACTACCTCAAAACCCCAATTTTTCCTTTCCCATAACCCAAAAAAACTTCTATTTCTACAAATTCACAACTTTATGTTGTCAACTCCTTCTACATAGCTCATGTCCAAACCATCACGCTCACATTCAGCATACAAATGAAGAAGGAAAAAAAAACAAAAATCGGAACTTTTTTCTAAATTTCCTGACGCAATACAACAAATTTAAGTATTCAACAATCAACTGACCTTCAACACGGCCTCCATAGCATTAGTAATCCCAGAAAGCCAGTCACTACTCTGCTTTGTAGTAGCAGCTCCATCAACTGTATCTAAAGAATTACTCACTGCAGAATCAGCAAGAGTATAAAGAAACCCTTCAACTCTCCCAAACAAGTCCCTAATCACCAGGTCAGCATCTTCCGGGTCAGGAAATGGAACCTGACCCAATCCAAATCGGGTCACCCCAAGACTGCCCCTCAAGTAGGGTCTCTGAATCTCGAAATTACTGAGACGGGTTCTGGGTAGAACCGGTCCCGGAGTTCTTGTTCTGCCCGGAAATGGAGATACTACTAAATTTGGCCCGATTGAATACAAGAAAAACGACATGTTCCAAAATCCTTCTTCCCCCGGATACGAATCTGAACACTTGAAGCCCTAGCGAAATCCTTTGATAATCTTTGAGAAAGTTCGGCTTGGAACACGTGGGCACAATTAAAAATATCTGTTTACCCAAAACGTGGAGCACCTCCACGGAGCTTCCCAAAGACAGAGCTTTTTCAATTGTTTTGAGTGTAAGAATTTGACGCTCAACAGAAGGTCAATGAAAGATTTCATTGGTCCACTTAATCATCCTAAATTCCTAATTTTTAAGCCAATTTTCGTGATGCCTATACATCTCAAATTTCAGTTTTCATTTGAATGAAAAAAATCACGTAAATTCATAAATATTGTAACTATATTAAGTATGAAATATTTTGTATTATTTTATTAGTGTGACGGATCTCCAATCTTATCCGATCAATAAAAACCATTGTTTTCTACACCAAAAAGTATTATTGTTTGGTCCAAATATAAACCGATGAACCCACCTTATAAGTATAAAAACATTGGGATTTTTTATGGGAATTCTATTCCTATCAAATTACATGATTTGTAACTAACTGAAACCATTATATTTGAATTGCATGGCAGCCCACCTAATGGTTGACCATAAGTCACCACATTCCAGTCTCCACAATCATTGTGACCTGACAATTATTTTAATTATCGACTAATTGGACAGTTGAATGGCGCGGTAAGATGCACAGATAGTGATGTATGTAAGATGCACAGATTAGTAGCAAAAGCTTTCGACTCATATTTAATTATGCTAGTATAATTTAATGTGAAGTAAAGAAAAACCATACTAGCTACATAAAGAGAAAAGATGCAAGTGATGTGACTGGATATGATCGGTACAAAGTTTAAAAAGGACGAATAATTTGTTAAAAAATTTTGAGCTTTAAAATGATTCTCGTAAATAAGCCGAGTTATCGGCTGATAACATAACTCAGTTTAAATTGTTTTCTTGAAACATATTATGTGAAATGAGCTCAATCAAACCATGAACGAGAATGTGCAAATGTGCATAAACTGAAATCAGATAAGAAATGTGATTTGTTTCTTGAAATTCTAAGTAATGCTTCTATTTCTCTGATTCTTTCGATTTGAAAGGTTTTATATTAGAAGACTTTAACTAAGATACAGAGTATCCTAAACCACGTAGTCAGACATCACTGGAATCGAACTCCTATTATTACTATTGATAACAACAATGAAGCGGTTGTTTACAATTGTTTGAAAGGCTTAGAATGATATGACAATAAGAATGATCTAGTTCGAGCTGAAATGAGTATAGAAATCTAAACAACAAAGAATAATAAGTATGTGATATTCTGAAGATTAAGAAAGATTTCAGAGGGCGTTTGTTTGCGTTAAAAGCATGGTGTTTGATCTTCAAACCTCCTTATATAATCTTCATATTCAAATGGTAATAAGTAGACTCAGCCGATGAATCATCCTACTATTGTTTCCAAGTAATAAATGTGCATTAAATTCTTGTACTTGCTTCATAATGCTCCATTAAATGTACTTTCTTTTAGCTCAAAAGAAGCAAACTTCATATAAACCCAACTATGATACATTCTAATTGTATCTAAAAGGTTGTTCAACGACTAAAACATCTCTTCAAAAAGTCAACACCTTGAATTATGTTCTGATCTGATAACGGAACGAAGCTCCAATCTGATATGCTCTTTGATCTGTTCTGTTCCAATCTGTACTGAACATCCAAGTTGAACTGATCTATTCTCATCTGATCTGAGATGGAGTTCTATTCTAAGCTAATATATAGAATTGAATTATCATTACTCAGCTAAGCTCTGATATGATTTGACTAGAACAGGTTATTAGGTTTGGTCTGATCTGATCAACTTATCTCTTACCTGATGTTGTTATCATCAAACTTAGAATTTTGTAATTAACAACTGCTTTTAGGCTAAAATATGATTCACTGTCTAGTTTCTCCGATTCATGCTCCACTGTCTCCGTATCTGAGATTTACGATGATAAAAAGAAAAAGACTAAAAGTTAAATAATTCAGAACTTAGTGATATAAATAAATTGGTTCATATGATCATAACAAATGTAATAGTGAGTACAATCAATTTTATAAGTACATTATGCCATATATCAATGGCAATATTTTGTTATGATCTACATACTACATAAATAGTGGTGACTGTTTAGGATTCGGTAGCACTTTTGCCTAAGTATTCATATAGGATCCACACAATCGATCATTTATATATGAGCTAAAGTAAACGCAAGATTCCGGACCTTCGTCATGTTGTTCAGATAAACTAGAAAAGTGTTCTCTTTTAGTCTGGGATTAGATTGGAATATTCGTTAAAATTTGTAAATATCTTTGTGAAATCTAAATTTCACGATAGATATGTTTTATAAAATCATATGATTTTCTTTTACAGAAAAATGTTCGAGATTAGTAGGCAATTTCTCCAACATTCGAATTTCCAAGATGATTTTCATAGGGTGTAATAATCGAAAAAAGTTCCCTTGGCTGCTCCTCCCATCAACACCAAGCACCTTATCATACTACACTTGTCAATGAACAAATTTTAGTTTATACTCAAGTATAAAAACAGAGTGTATGTTTGATTTAAAAAAATGCTTAAAATTCTTACCTAATTATTTCCAAAAAACTTAGGTAATTGGCTTAGTTTTCTTTAAAAAATCATAGAATTCATATACTTACTAAATAAGTCAGAAATCTGAGGAAATAACCCAAGGTTGAAACTTGTGGTGCGTGGAATGAACGCACCACATATTTGTATGAACCCGACGATGGGAGTGTTGAAATAGGCCTATTTTACATGTTTTAACGTCCCCTTTTAGTTGCCAAGTATCCTAGTGATTTTTATTATAATTATTTTAATAATAATAATAATAATAATTATTATTATTATTATTTGATTTATATATAACACTATAGTGACATTTACCAGTTGACTCCTTTTACTAGTTGGATCCTATTATTTCGAAGCTCCCTAATTTTCTGATCTACGATTTGAATTGGTCGGTCTTCAATAAAGTCATATGCCCTTCCAATTAATTTGACCAAAGTCAACTAGAGGCCCAAATCATCAATGCAAACGAGTCCACATCATTATAAGTAATCTTGATCAAGATTTATGTGTAGTCACCACCTACAAACTATAACCTTCTCTCGCTAGAATATATTTGAACATATTGGTAGTTTGTCAAATATCCTACTATAAATACAAATAATTGTAAAATATGATGCAAGACCGGACAAGAAGACGGGAAAAGAGAATTCTAAAAAAGATGTAAATAAAAAAATCATGGCAGGCCGAAATTTTGTTTGAAAATGGTTTTTGAAACCAAAAAAGAATTTGATGCCCCCCATAATCACCTCGGGACCCAAGAATCGAGCACTTCACCATCAACACTACCACGTCATCTAAGGCGAGAGCAACCGAGGAGCACGCGCACAGCTCGGGAGTCCTGGCCGAGGCCTTGAAACCTTCTCGGGAATCATACCTCGGGATGTGCCCGAGGATCTACGTCATGGAGAGGAGCTAGGGATTCGAGGAAGCGATTTGAGCTCGGGGTACTTCCCGACGACTCCGTCCCGACGTGCTAGAGAATCCTTCCTAGATACGTCTTTCCTTCTTTAGAGAATCCGAGGACGATACGACTTTCCTTGTTTACATAACAAGATCCGCGAAGATCACGGAGTATCTCGCCCGCCCGAGATTTCCGCCGAGATGTCCTCCTCTCCACCGACTTAGCCCCTCTATAAATATCACCAGGTTTGCTCATTTGTATTCATTCACTCATTCTTGCACACTCTCGCACACAGTTATATTTGCTCTCGCTTTCTCTCGCGCGCATCGTCTGACTTAAGCATCGGAGGGGCTTCGCCGGACACACTTCCGGAGCCCTTTGACGAGTGTTTTGTGGTTGCAGATATTCAGGCATACTCCCCAGTTCCCGACGTCCGACGTACCCGAGGTCCTCGACGTGGTGTTAGCTCTCGGCTGAAATATTTGGCTACATCAATTGGCGTCGTCTGTGGGAAATCGAAGAAGAGAAAAGATAAGATGCCACCAAAGAGGACTAGAGCTCAGCGTAGTGGGGAGATCAGTAACACGGAGAGTACTACTCAGGGGTCGGAGAATCCCACTCTTACCCCCGCCCAGATAGATGAGTTGGTAGCCACCACTGTGGCGCAAATATTGGTAAATCAACCTGTTTCACAACCGCAACCTAATCTCGACCAGCAAGCCGAGGAGATGAGGAAGATGCGTGAGGAGTTAGAGAATCTGAGGAAGGAAAGGAGCTCGGCGCCTCCTCCCCCACCTGCTCGGGAGGTGCCCTTTTCAGTTGAGGTGCTGGAGGCCGACCTGCCCCAACACTTCAAATATCCGAATGTGGAAGAATATGACGGGATGGGAGATCCCGAGGAGCATTTATCTCGGTTTGAGAATGCTGCACTTCTCCACCTATACTCTGATCCGATCAAGTGCAGAATTTTCATGACCACCCTAGTCCGAGCTGCCCAACAGTGGTTCAATCTCCTGCCAGCAGGGAGTATAAAGTGCTTTCGGGATTTCAGTCAGGCATTTCTCCATGAGTTTGCTAGTAGCAAGAAGCAGCCTCTGACCACCTTGAATCTGTTTACTGTGAAGCAGAAGGAACATGAGACTCTTCGGGAGTATATTCGACGCTTCAACGGAACCATCATCGAGGTGCCATCTG
>KQ995266.1:2378-18515 GCA_001598015.1 Dorcoceras hygrometricum
GATGTTGCTAGACGCTTTACCATGATCCTATGGGCAAGTCCGGAATTGTGATTCCGGAGCCGCAATGGTTGTGGGCCCACGGCTAGCTGTATCCCTGAACCATTGAGGGTCATACAAGTACTAGATTCGAGATTCCCGCACGGATACTCAGCTCAATGTGTTGAGCACGAGAAGAGGATTTCGGGAAGTGCGACTTCCTAAAAGTCAACAGGGGTCAAACCGGGGTTTCCCGCTGTTGAGGGGCAAAACGGTCATTTTGCACTGGGGTTCTGAAAAATGGTTTTTCAGATCATATTATTCAGTTTTGGAAACTGAATCGATCGGTCCGATCTGATCGGCGATCGGAGTTACGATGAAGTCTCGGTGGTGGAGATGAACTGATTGTTCATCGTTGGACCCGGGCCCGTTGGGCCGGTCCAAGTCCAACACTTAAGCTTATTTAATTAAGCCTAATCAAGACTTCACAACACTTGACAAAACACTAAACCCTAGCACTAGAAACCGCCGCCCCTCTCCTCTCTCAAGCCGCCGCCGCCGCCGCCCGTCTTGGCCGGAAAATCGTTTCCGGCCAACTCGACGAGGAGATCCGTTCATGCTGATCTCGTTAGTCCTTCTAGTGTAGGCTGACGAAGGAGTCTCGTTTCTGGTCGTGGACCGGATTGGTGATTTCTACCGCAATCTACCGAGAAGAGCCGACGTTATTGTAACTACGGTTGGAGCCAGGCACAAGTGCCAGCAAGGTAGTGTTTTTGAACACCCTATGAATGACGATATTTGTTTTGTAATTTTTCGTATTGATCGTCTCCCGGACGTTTATTTTCTGTTCTTCCACTGCCTCGCCGGGGGGCGGATCCGGATCCCCGACAGTGGTATCAGAGCCAGTGTTTTTCGGATCTGATCAATACGAATTGCCATATTGTATCTAACATCTCTAAATTTCAGATTGAAAGTCGAAAATTTGATACGGCCGCTGGGCCGCCGCCGTATGCGGCGGCGCCCCATCTCTCGCGCGCACTCGTGCGCGCGACTTGCGCGCTGGCCGCGCAAAGCTGGCCCTGTCAAGCGCAATCGTTGCGCTGTTGGTTGAGCAGGGCGGGGCGCCTCCTTCACGCACGACGGCCGGACGCTGGCGGGCTGATGATGTCGCTACGTCGCACGACGTGCCGTGCAAGATCGCGCGTAGAGCAGTTAGACCTTGAGCTCAAAAATGTTGTAGTTGCTACACTGATGTCTGTTGTATATTTAAATCAAGTTGTATTGTAGTAACTTTTGAGGGTGACATCTACATAACATGCGTTAGACTCATGTTTTATTTATGCTCGAGTTCCTTTAAATTAATGGAAGCATGTTCAGATTTCAGCGAGAAAAATGGAAGAAATAGATTTTAAAAAAAAATTCCATTAGTTAACTAGGTTAGCTTATTAATCGCCCCATAAGATTTGAGAAGTAACCGAGGTCCCCACAGGATCAGTCCTCTGCGCCTCTCTGATGTCAATCACAATCTGTTGTTCAACCTGAATCGAAGAAACTAAGAAGTACTGATCACTCGGCTGGAATCGCCAACCAGAAGTTCTCAACTTCTCGTGGACTCTCGAGATACTCAAGGATGTTAGCATCGCAGGCTGGGCTTTCCTACTCAAAGCATCGGCTACCAAGTTCATCCGGCCAGGCTGATACTGTATCTCGCAATCAAAATCCTTAAGCAACTCCATCCAACGACGTTGCCTCATATTCAAATCCGACTGGGTGAAGATATACTTCAAACTCTTGTGGTCTGTGTACACCACAAACTCCTCACCGTACAGATAATGTCGCCATATCTTCAAGGCAAACACAATCGCAGCCAACTCTAAATCATGAACGGGGCATCTCGTCTCATGAGGCTTCAACTGTCGAGATGTATACGCAATCACGTAACCGTTATGCATCAAAACAAACCCTAAACCACTCAGAGAAGCATCGGAGCACACCACAAAACCTCCAGAACCCGAAGGCAAGGCCAAAACAGGAGCAGTAGTCAACTTCTCCTTCAGCATTTGAAAACTCGACTCACACTCATCAGTCAAAAAAACTTCCTATCCTTCTGGGTCAATTGAGTCATGTATACGCAATCACGTAACCGTTATGCATCAAAACAAACCCTAAACCACTCAGAGAAGCATCGGAGCACACCACAAAACCTCCAGAACCCGAAGGCAAGGCCAAAACAGGAGCAGTAGTCAACTTCTCCTTCAGCATTTGAAAACTCGACTCACACTCATCAGTCAAAAAAAACTTCCTATCCTTCTGGGTCAATTGAGTCATCGGCCTGGCTATCGAAAAAAACTTCTCAATGAAACGCCTATAATATCCAACCAATCCTAAGAAACTACGAATCTCGGAAACATTCCTAGGTCGCTCCCAGTTAAGAAATGCTTCGACCTTACTAGGATCCACAGAAATTCCTTGCGCTGAAATCACATGACCCAAGAAGATAACTCTGTCCAGCCAAATTCACACTTCCTGAACTTGGCATACAATTGTGAGTCTCTCAGTCTCTGCAACACTAGCCTCAAGTGCTCTTTATGCTCTCTGAAACTCCTAGAATACACCAAGATGTCGTCTATGAAGACAATCACGAATCGATCAATGTACTCGCCAAAGACGTGATTCATCAAATCCATAAACGCAGCAGGAGCATTCGTCAATCCAAACGGCATCACAAGAAAATCATAATGCCCATATCTCGTTCGGAAAGCTGTCTTCGCTACATCAGCGTCTTTAATCCGCAACTGGTGATAGCCAGAGTCAATCTTCGAGTACACGGCCGATCCTTGCAACTGATCGAACAAGTCATCAATCCTCGGCAAAGGATACTTGTTCTTCACTGTCGCTTTATTTAACTGCCAAAACTCAACGCACATCCTCATGGATCCATCTTTCTTCTTCACAAACAGAATCGGAGCTCCCCCAAGGCGACATACTCCGTCTAATGAAGCCTTTCTCAAGAAGATCTCTCAACTGATCCTTGAGTTCTTTCAACTCTGCTGGCGCCAACCGATACGGAGCTCTGGAAATCGGGGCTGTACCAGGCACCAACTCTATACTGAAGTTGATTCTCTTCTCGGAGTAAATCCAGGAATCTCGTCTGGAAACACATTTGGGAACTCTTGAGCAATCGGAACATCGCTCAACTCCACTCTCGACTCATGGGAAACATCTAGGGCATATATCATAAACCCTGAATTCTCTAGCGACAACAAACTTAACATCTCCATGGCGGATACTAAAGGAATCTTAGGTCGTGAATCAGCACCATAGAACTCCCATTTCTCTCCAGATCGAGGCCTAAACCTCACCACACCATTGAAAAAATCAACGGTCGCTCTTTTTTTAGTCAACACATCCATACCCAAGATACAATCAAAATTTCGAATTCCCAAAACAATCAGATGGGTCATCAAAACATGCTCATCAAATCTAATCAGGCAATCCATTACCACCTCTCGGGACAACAGACTCACACCAGCAGGGGTGGCCATGGAGACAACATCACACAGTGGGGAAGAAATCAACCCACTCTCATACGCAAACAACTCAAATGAAGGAGTGTGATGCTCCAGTGTCAATCAAAACTCGTGTAGGAAAATCAAAGATAAGGAATGTTCCTCGAATCAATCCCATAGGTATCTCATCAGCCTGCTCTCTCATCAAGGCATTCTCCTGGGCCTGCTGTGGTCTCGGAAACTGAGGTCTCGAAGGTACTCCAAACCTAGAAGGCTCATGAGGTTGGAATCCTGAGCGTTGGGACGGAACGAAAGGTTGCTGTCGCTGCGAAGAACCACCAGCGGAACCTTGATCTCATCAGCCTGCTCTCTCATCAAGGCATTCTCCTGGGCCTGCTGTGGTCTCGGAAACTGAGGTCTCGAAGGTACTCCAAACCTAGAAGGCTCATGAGGTTGGAATCCTGAGCGTTGGGACGGAACGAAAGGTTGCTGTCGCTGCGAAGAACCACCAGCGGAACCTTGCTGAGACTGACCCAAAGACTACCCTCCCATCAAAGGACACGCTCTAGAAAAATGTCCCGGTTGTCCACAGGGATAACAAATACCTAGAACTCCACGACACTGCGAAGTCTCATGCTTACCTCTGCACTGTCCACAAAACATACTGCCACAACTACTGCCACCAGAACTCACAGAACCAGAGTAACTCGAATGAGCCTTCTTCCTAAACTGTTTGTCTCGTGGCTTGAACCTCTGAAGATTCGATTGCTGCGACCCCTGAGGAGACTGAAACGATTGCGAAACATCTTGCACCGGTTGAAAAGTGCGCCCCACCAACGGCTGAACCGGAGCCTGTGCCACCTACAAACTCTCCTCAATATCTACCGCCCGATCCACGGCCTCAGCATAAGTCGCAGGTGAACCAGACAACACCATCCGGAACAAATCAGGCCTCAAACCATTCAGCAACTTATTCCTCTTGGTCCTTTCCTGGTTAGCTACATGGGGAACATACATCAAAAGCAAAGTGAACTGTCTGGCATACTCGTCCACCTTCATATTCCCTTGCTTCAGGTTGTCAAACTCTCGCTCACGACTGTTGTAGTAGGACTCTGGGGTATACTCCTGTCGGAAAGCTGCACAGAAGCTCTCCCAAGTAATCACAGCCCCACTCTCTCGCAAGATACGGGAAGTACCTCTCCACGAGTGTTGCGCATTATCTCTCAACCGCAACATCGCTAGATTCAATCTCTTCTCAGGAGCGTACTCCAAGATATCAAACAATTCTTTCATCTGAACTAGCCAACCCTCGGCCATCAAACCTCCTTCGGCGCCCGCAAACGTAGGGGGATTCGTTCGCTGAAACCTCGCTAGGACTAACTCCATCTCGCCAATATGTCTCGTCACATCCTCCACCTCTGCCTGTCTCTCTCGACGATGCAAAGGGATATTCTGCTGAATGCCCTCATCACTATCCGAGGCCCTAGACTCCTCGGCGGAATGTCTTGCAGTCCTATCTCTACCTCTCCTCGGCGGCATCTAAACAAATATCAAGGTGAGTCTAACAGCAGATAATCACAGAGGCATAGTAAAATAAACACTAACCTCTCCTCGGCGGCATCTAAACAAATATCAAGGTGAGTCTAACAGCAGATAATCACAGAGGCATGTAAAATAAACACATAAGCCACAGAGTCAATAAAAATCAAATCCAAAATCTGTGCCTAGACTCGAGTATGATCAAAGGAAAACGAGCTTATCCCAGTTTAAGCTCTTATACCAAAAGTTTCAGGCCCCGTGCTAATTAACAATGATTAATAGCACAATTAAGCACATAAACGCGTAAGCATCAAATAGGGATAAAAATTTTCGAAATAAAGTTGGGCCTGAACCAAATCCTATCCTGAAAATAATCATATTCAAAATACGAGTTAAATCAAAACTCACACAACAACAGGTACTCACAAATAAAATCAACAACGATCCCCCAAATACATATAACCTCGGGGCATCCCCTGGATCAATACATAATCAAGTAATAATAATTGGTACTCAAGGAAATGGGGATCGACCAGCTGGAGTTCCAGTCGGTCCAGCTTGGTTACCTGAAGATCCTGCAAATGGGCAACACAGACCCAAAAAACACAAAAGCAGGAAAAGAATACGAGGTCAAGCCTCAGTACGAATGAGCACTAATATAACAGCAAATCATAAACATGCAGTATTCTAAGTCATGAATGCATGTGGCTGTCAAAGAACATCGGTCATCAAGGCCTGCTAATCAGCTGGCAGTAATCTCAATCAAGCCTCTCTACCCGCACAGTGTATCAACCGGGGAAATCATCGATCCGTGATCATCGGGCCCGTCAGCCATCACAACTCGGTGGTTTTCAGACACAACTAATCAGTCGGTCACCACTTCGATGATAGCGTTGTACCTTTCAGGCACGACACATCTCTCTGCCGATCACAACGTGGCTCTATCTCAGGTTCTCAATCGATCAATGGCTCAATATGTATGCATGAATGTCAACAAATTCACATCTGATTTCTACATGCATATAATACGTAAACAGAACATATCAATTCATTCAAGCTGTTCACGTAAACACAGAATTCACATAGCACATATTTCATGCCTCAAATACTAGCACGCTATGTCTAAGATGTTAACAAAAGCTCAACTCGTACCTTCTATTCTCAAATTCTACCTCAACAGATCTTACTCATGCACGGCAGCTTCAATTGCTCAAACTTCTTCCTCACTGGTCACGGCACACACAACAGGAGGAACTGTCCAGGAGCTAAATCCAAAAGCTCAAGAGAGTTGAAGAACTCTCGGGTCTAACTTCGCGAAAACGTTCGAGTAACACAACTACTTCACGCTCCCTCTCCAACGTCGACTCAAGCCACCTAACTGGTATCTGTCAGGCCTCGTGCACAATACAGATTCAAAACACGCAAAACATGGCGGAAGCACTTAAAAAGTGGCTAAAAATTTTTCTCTTTTGGCCTCACGAAGAAAACATAATTTAAAATACTGTCATACTCAAAATATCCCAGTTAACACAAAATCAAAATAACATAGTATCATTATAACGAATACAACACTGAAAACCCCAAATCACAGACAGACTAATAAATTCTTTCATCTGAACTAGCCAACCCTCGGCCATCAAACCTCCTTCGGCGCCCGCAAACGTAGGGGGATTCGTTCGCTGAAACCTCGCTAGGACTAACTCCATCTCGCCAATATGTCTCGTCACATCCTCCACCTCTGCCTGTCTCTCTCGACGATGCAAAGGGATATTCTGCTGAATGCCCTCATCACTATCCGAGGCCCTAGACTCCTCGGCGGAATGTCTTGCAGTCCTATCTCAACCTCTCCTCGGCGGCATCTAAACAAATATCAAGGTGAGTCTAACAGCAGATAATCACAGAGGCATGTAAAATAAACACATAAGCCACAGAGTCAATAAAAATCAAATCCAAAATCTGTGCCTAGACTCGAGTATGATCAAAGGAAAACGAGCTTATCCCAGTTTAAGCTCTTATACCAAAAGTGTCAGGCCCCGTGCTAATTAACAAGGATTAATAGCACAATTAAGCACATAAACGCGTAAGCATCAAATAGGGATAAAAATATTTCGAAATAAAGTTGGGCCTGAACCAAATCATATCCTGAAAATAATCATATTCAAAATACGAGTTAAATCAAAACTCACACAACAACAGGTACTCACAAATAAAATCAACAACGATCCCCCAAATACATATAACCTCGGGGCATCCCCTGGATCAATACATAATCAAGTAATAATAATTGGGACTCAAGGAAATGGGGATCGACCAGCTGGAGTTCCAGTCGGTCCAGCTTGGTTACCTGAAGATCCTGCAAATGGGCAACGCAGACCCAAACAACACAAAAGCAGGAAAAGAATACGAGGTCAAGCCTCAGTACGAATGAGCACTAATATAACAGCAAATCATAAACATGCAGTATTCTAAGTCATGAATGCATGTGGCTGTCAAAGAACATCGGTCATCAAGGCCTGCTAATCAGCTGGCAGTAATCTCAATCAAGCCTCTCTACCCGCACAGTGTATCAACCGGGGAAATCATCGATCCGTGATCATCGGGCCCATCAGCCATCACAACTCGGTGGTTTTCAGACACAACTAATCAGTCGGTCACCACTTCGATGATAGCGTTGTACCTTTCAGGCACGACACATCTCTCTGCCGATCACGACGTGGCTCTATCTCATGTTCTCAATCGATCAATGGCTCAATATGTATGCATGAATGTCAACAAATTCACATCTGATTTCTACATGCATATAATACGTAAACAGAACATATCAATTCATTCAAGCTGTTCACATAAACACAGAATTCACATAGCACAGATTTCATGCTTCAATTATTAGCACGCTATGTCTAAGATGTTAACAAAAGCTCAACTCGTACCTTCTATTCTCAAATTCTACCTCAACAGATCTTACTCATGCACGGCAGCTTCAATTGCTCAAACTTCTTCCTCACTGGTCACGGCACACACAACAGGAGGAACTGTCCAGGAGCTAAATCCAAAAGCTCAAGAGAGTTGAAGAACTCTCGGGTCTAACTTCGCGAAAACGTTCGAGTAACACAGCTACTTCACGCTCCCTCTCCAACGTCGACTCAAGCCACCTAACTGGTATCTATCAGGCCTCGTGCACAATACAGATTCAAAACACGCAAAACATGGCAGAAGCACTTAAAAAGTGGCAAAAAATTTTCGCTTTTGGCCTGACGAAGAAAACATAATTTAAAATACTGTCATACTCAAAATATCCCAGTTAACACAAAATCAAAATAACATAGTATCATTATAACGAATACAACACTGAAAACCCCAAATCACAGACAGACTAATAAATATATAAACCTAAGCACCACCCTGAGGACTTGGAACAACTCAACCAACATCCTCCAGCTGCTGCAACTGAGGACTTGGAACAACTCAACCAACATCCTCCAGCTGCTGCAACTGAGGACTTGGAACAACTCAACCAACATCCTCCAGCTGCTGCAACTGAGGACTTGGAACAACTCAACCAACATCCTCCAGCTGCTGCAACTGAGGACTTGGAACAACTCAACCAACATCCTCCAGCTGCTGCAACTGAGGACTTGGAACAACTCAACCAACATCCTCCAGCTGCTGCAACTGAGGACTAGGAACAACTCAACCAACATCATCCATCTGCACTTAATCGTGGTTATGCAACACCGCACCGCACCACGAGGGAAGAGCTCCAACAGAGCAACATATCATGGCTAACAATGGAACCATTGGCTCAATATGCTATGCAGATGCAGTAACATGCTTAACATGATGCATGTACGACTAATGCCAGAAAACACAACAAAGCATTCAAATAATCACATGTATAGCAACTCAACAAATCACCAAACAGCAGGTAATACACCAGATAGTTCAGCCAATAGACATGCATAATATACACAGCTTGCCTCTACACAAACACTCGGCACAGCTATATAACACATAATTCATTCCCATGCCTATCTCAAAGCTGTAATACAAGCTCGATTCGTACCTCTACACGGCAACTACCTCACGCAAATTCCTCCAAAGCACGGTACCAACTACCTGCTCGACTACGATACCTCACAGCTCACTGCAGACTCACAAGTCTGCCCGGAAGCTCGAATCTGCTAAGGCACCTGGCAAAACAACTCAAAAACTGAATTCCAAACATCACTGTCTACGGCCAAGAACCAAAGCCTGGTTCTACAAGTCTATGCAGGCTAAACTAACTAGAATCATCTGAAAACTAGTCGAAAACACTCACCCAAGAGTCCAGAAGAGCCAACGAACGCTCGGGTTAGATCTTACGAAAAGCGTAGAACATCCAGATCCTGTGCACTTCTCTCCAACGTCGACTTTGATCTCCTAGCTAGCAGCAATCGAAAGAGGAACTCAAGGGGAGTCCAGCGCCACCCTTCTCGTTCCAAACGACGACGGGAAACGGCGGAAATCGACGGAAATAGGCTACGGTTAACAGTAAGGGTTTCAAGAATATCAGGGAAGAACAGAGGAAATATCGGGGAAAAATATGCTAAGTGTTCGCAAACACTAATATATAAATCCTCCAGTCAAACGCTACTGTTAAAGTCAATCGCAGGTGAAACAGATCTCTAAAACAGATCCCATCGCTGAGGAACAAAATCACAAATCCTAAACCAGCACTCACGGTAACACGCACACAATTTAAACAAAACGACAGCATATTGACGAAACAGATCTCTGGGCTCGCAATAGGTACTAACAATGCTCGACAAAACCGGTCAACACAAAGCGTTGACATCTGCTCAAGAATTTAAGCCGCTAACAGATCCCTCAACGCCCTACGAACGTAAACACTAAACGACGTCGCTCGCAATAGGTACTAACAATGCTCGACAAAACCGGTCAACACAAAGCGTTGACATCTGCTCAAGAATTTAAGACCCGCTAACAGATACCCTCAACGCCCTACGAACGTAAACACTAAACGACGTCGTAGAACCCAATAGAGAAATCTTGACACGTCATCAAATCTGCCCGTAGAGCTCCAACAGATCTCTAGCGCTAGACCCAAAACGGTGCCGTCTCCACTTATCTAAACGACGTAGCATCGCTCCCCCGCTACAACAGATCTCGCATACGTTATCACCCGTTGACCCGCGTTGACATCCGATTCACCACCAACCAGATTCCACAACCACGTGCGCTAACAACATTCAAAACCACCCCAAAACGACGTCACTTCAATACCACGGTGAAATCTGGACGCTAATAACAAACACTGGAGAAATCTGAAACACTAAGCGCCAAACGCTGCGTTGCAAAACAGATCTCACAAACACGCCCAACCTAAACGACAACGTTTTGTTTTCCTCACACTACATCCCAAATCAAACACCATCGACCAGATCTCTCCACAAACCAAACAGATCTCACCTACGAACACTACAAAAATACGCGCTAACAGACTTCAGTACACTAGCTATAACATATTTCTCCCTCTAACAGATTCTCACAACAAATCCATCAATTGGACTCCAAATTCAAATGAATTTCATACAATGAAAACCCGTAACTCAAAGCACAACATCTCTAGAAGAACTCTGAAAATTACCAACCAGACTTCACCAAAATCCTGAGATCTGAATTTCGAAAATACTCAAATTTTCGACATAAACAACATTGGTGAGTTAAGCTACTCGCAGAACAATCAAAAGTACAATAACTCTCAACCCAAAGGCTACTAACCGAGAGTTCAAGATAACCAGGAGTACAACCACAAGCAACCAACTACTGTAGAATCACAACGAAAATATAACTTCAAAAACCTGACTCGACGCTAACACAACCCAGCGTAGTCATTCGTTCTATAACTTCACCTTAACATAAACACGCCGTGCAAGGAGAATAGATCATGCTGGCACTGCCAAACTAAAAACAGAAGAAGTTCTTACTGCTACCTCCAAAAGGTCACACACCACAAGAAGTTCGTCGCAAAACACCGCGATACTTAAAACAGCTGATGCTCGAAGGCTAAGTTACCACGTAAAATGCCAAAAAGGGATCAACAAAAGAACAACCAGATACCAGCTGGGTAGGAACAAGACTCGAATCTGAAAGAAACAAAACACAAGGATTAAAGGCTGTTCCAAAAAAGATGCGGACACGCTCCACTCATAACCGATTCAATATCTCAAATATACCTTCCAAAATATCCTTGCTAACTAAAACAGTCAAATTGAGGGTCTAGTCTCGCTCATTCCATCAGTATTTAACACCAAAGAAGGATCTGATTCACAATTTCCTCGGCTTGAACACATAGAACACACTACGTGACCACAACAACACAGCCGGCATCAGTAAATCACACACCAAAGATCCAATTTAACCTAATACGCCCAAACATACTGATGAATCTGCGAACTAATTCACCACTAAATCTCGATTGCAGCATAATCAAAGAAGGAGAAACTTGCAAAGAGCATGCGGTTCCCAACTGAGGTTCCAAAATTCCACACTGAGAAAGCAAAAATCTGGTCAAAAGGTCACACTCACCCTTTGCTCGAAACATAACCAGATCTCTTAGGTCATCCACTTACTGTATAACCTCCGTGAAACCCACTAAGTCTTACAATTTTTTCTAGTCACCAAGCACTTTGTACTTCCCACCGTACAAAATCTCAAAGAAAGTTATACCGAACATCTCTTGGTCACAAATTCCACACGAAAATTCTACCAATCCTCGATATGGCCTCACGGACTCAGCATTTGATCAGGGAAAAACGATAAACTCACAGTTCCTCGAGACCCAAAAACATCGAAAACTCTTCCAACTTCGGAACAAGAGTTTAGAGTACTTACCAGCCACTACAAACACCAGAAACTAGACAATCTCACGACAGAACTGCCACAAATCCTCTTGCCAGTTCCTTAGAATAAGCCTTAACACAAGGACAAATGGGCTGATATAGACAATCCGCCAATTATTCTTTTACTATCCGCACTAACTGGCACTCGGAGCCAACAAGAAAACTCTACAAATCTACCAAATGCTCAAAAGCATCTTGAGATACTCACCGCTACTAGCACTGTTGGATGGTCCTTCCAACAAATCATCAGTAGCGAGCTTCTCTCGCGCAGGCAGACGCTAAACTCAAATCTAAAATCTTAAACTAACTCCAGCCAAAAGCAATATCACTCCAACAAGCCGAACTGAGTGAAGACAGAACTCGCTATTCGCTCTCCACCTTAAAATGCACGCCAGAACTCCAAGGTAGACACAATAACCTCCAGCGTCAAGACAAATTTGAGGCATCACATCTAGAAAAATCTCCACAATCCGTAACGCAACTATGCCTCGCAGAATGCAATGGGAGGGACTACAACTGAAACAGGGAGTCCACAGAAGTTCAACAACTCAAGACCAATCGAAAATCAAAGACAAAGATCAACAAACAGATGTGGCCACAGGGTGTGAACATATGGGAGTTACCCACTCGTCTCAACGCACGGTACTAGGTGCACAAAAATCACTCAACCTGCGGTTGCCCAACTCATGAACTGTGGTAATTAACCACTCGGCTCATAGCGGCTAACAGAACCCAGCAGGGAGACAAAAGGCACAACATTACCGTTTGTCTTCCAAAACAACACCCTGGTACTCACAGATCAATACCCAAAGCCTAAACAAGGCACAGTTAAACGAATCGGGGTTCAACAGCTGGAAACACAGAAAACAGAAATTAATGGAGTTCAAAAATACTGCAATTCTGCTGTCCGGACAAAGAAATCAAAGAGGATGAACACGGAATTAAAGGTTACAAGGAGAATCAAGGAAATCTCAACCAAAACACGTCAGGGATAAATTCTCAACAAGTAACAGCTATCCTCTCAACAACGAGGAGCTAAACACTCCTAAAGCAAACCACTTCCCTAACAGGACTTGCTCACAACTTGCTAACCTAACACAGCAGCACTCTCGGAATGACAACTTCTCCACCGGAAGGAGTAACAAAGACACTACATCACACAGACGAGATGGGGCGGAAACATCCCCACGCACCACCAAACAACAAATACAATCATAAGCGAGCGTGATGTCCACGTGTCAACTAAATTCACACAGAGTTAACAAGTAAGGAACAACTACCTGCACAATCTCCTCCGGTCAAGACATCATCTCGCTCCCCAGTCGTCGCATCCACCTGAGTTGGCTAAAGTCCCGGTTGCTCAAATAGAGAAAGCTCTCTAACGCTAAACGTCTCTAAAGGCTGAAATTCTGATCGCTGGGACGGAGAAGGTCGATTCGGTCGCCTCGAAGAACTACTAATCAAATCCAGCTGCCCCAAAGTAGGACACACTCTAGCATAGTGCCCAATCTGACCACAATTGTTGCAAGCGCCTCGCACTCCAATGCAATTAGAGGGTCGATGGCTACCCCCACACTGGCCACAGAAAGACGCAGCCGGCATCACTCAACTAGAACCGCCAGAATTCGAAGAACTCGAACTGGATCTCTTAAAATTCCTTCCTCTTGGTCTAAACCTCTGTAGACTCAAAGACTGCGGTGCCACAGAAGGCTGGGAGGACGACGTTCCAGATGGCACAGGATCCACACTTTGTCCTGTAGACTGATGCACTCGAGTCTGTCCAACTGCAAGGCTTTCCATAAGGTCAACCGCTCTGTTTACAAGATTAGCTAGAGCGAGAAAGGCTGAAGACTGACTCTCACTAAATCCCAAAGGAACACTCGGTTGGGAGGCATCCTCTCTATCAGCACAAACTGGAGTCCTCGAATCAATCACCGCTTGCCTATTAGCTCTACCTCTTCTCCTAGGCGGCATCTCTCTTCAAGACACTCAAAGGTAAGCACACAGGCAAGTAATTCAAGTAGTCAAGCACAAACCAAAGAACAACTACTGTGCCTAGACTCACATGTGATCAAAGAAATCGAGCTTATCCAGTTTAAGATCTGATACCAAAAATGTCAGGCCTCGTGCACAATACAGAGTCAAAACACGCAAAACATGGCGGAAGCACTTAAAAAGTGGCTAAAAATTTTTCTTTTTTGGCCTGACGAAGAAAACATAATTTAAAATACTGTCATACTCAAAATAATCCCAGTTAACACAAAATCAAAATAACATAGTATCATTATAATGAATACAACACTGAAAACCCCAAATCACAGACAGACTAATAACTATATAAACCTAAGCACCACCCAGGACATCCCACCCACGGCGATACCGGTGAAATATATACTATACATAACTGGGACACTCTAAACAACTACTGGGGAATCTCCAGCTGGATCATCTCCACGACCAGCGGAACAACCTGGGAAACCTGAACAACAAGTAGGCAAACAAAACAAACCAGCCCCAGAGGGACATCGGGGTCAAACCCCAGTACGAAGAGCAGCATAAACATCAATTCAGATACAGCATGCAATGTATCATGTCGTGCAAATGCATGAGCGGTACAAAGAACATCGGTAACGACCGGAGGGCCAAACGGAATAGAAAGCAACAACTGTGACACATCACCGAGTCTCGGAAGCTAACCGATCGCACCCAGTGGAAAATAGTGTGGCTCATCGTCGCACCTGCGTGGAAGCCACCCTCCAGGTCGCACGGAATTTCAAGTGGACACAACCACCCACCAACCTCTATCCAGGTCACTGCAACTGAGGACTGGGAACAACTCAACCAACATCCTCCAGCTGCTGCAACTGAGGACTGGGAACAACTCAACCAACATTCTCCAGCTGCACTCAATCGTGGTTATGCAACACCGCACCGCACCACGAGGGAAGAGCTCCAACAGAGCAACATATCATGGCTAACAAAGGAACCATTGGCTCAATATGCTATGCAGATGCAGTAACATGCTTAACATGATGCATGTACGACTAATGCCAGAAAACACAACAAAGCATTCAAATAATCACATGCATAGCAACTCAACAGATCACCAAACAGCAGGTAATACACCAGATAGTTCAGCCAATAGACATGCATAATATACACAGCTTGCCTCTACACAAACACTCGGCACAGCTATATAACACATAATACATCCCCATAACTATCTCAAAGCTCTAATACAAGCTTGATTCGTATCTCTACACGGCAACTACCTCACGCAAATTCCTCCAAAGCATGGTACCAACTACCTGCTCGACTACGATACCTCACAGCTCACTGCAGACTCACAAGTCTGCCCGGAAGCTCGAATCTGCTAAGGCACCTGGCAAAACAACTCAAAAACTGAATTCCAAACATCACTGTCTACGTCCAAGAACCGAAGCCTGGTTCTACAAGTCTACGCAGGCTAAACTAACTAGAATCATCTGAAAACTAGTCGAAAACACTCACCCAAGAGTCCAGAAGAGCCAACGAACTCTCGGGTTAGATCTTACGAAAAGCGTAGAACATCCAGATCCTGTGCACTTCTCTCCAACGTCGACTTTGATCTCCTAGCTAGCAGCAATCGAAAGAGGAACTCAAGGGTAGTCCAGCGCCACCCTTCTCGTTCCAAACGACGATGGGAAACGGCGGAAATCGACGGAAATAGGCTTCGGTGAACAGTAAGGGTTTCAAGAATATCAGGGAAGAACAGAAGAAATATCGGGGAAAAATATGCTAAGTGTTCGCAAACACTAATATATAAATCCTCCAGTCAAACGCTACTGTTAAAGTCAATCGCAGGTAAAACAGATCTCTAAAACAGATCCCATCGCTGAGGAACAAAATCACAAATCCGAAACCAGCACTCACGGTAACACGCACACAATTTAAACAAAATGACAACATATCGACGAAACAAGATCTCTGGGCTCGCAACAGGTACATCGGGGAAAAATATGCTAAGTGTTCGCAAACACTAATATATAAATCCTCCAGTCAAACGCTACTGTTAAAGTCAATCGCAGGTAAAACAGATCTCTAAAACAGATCCCATCGCTGAGGAACAAAATCACAAATCCGAAACCAGCACTCACGGTAACACGCACACAACAATCAAAACGACAGCGTATCGAGGTCTCGCTAACTGAAGCAAAACGATGTCGTACTAG
>KQ995266.1:21922-37548 GCA_001598015.1 Dorcoceras hygrometricum
CGTCAAGACAAAGGTGAGGCATCACATCTAGCAAAGTCTCCACAATCCATAATGCAACTATGCCTCGCAGAATGCAATGGGAGGGACTACAACCGAAACAGGGAGTCCACAGAAGTTCAACAACTCAGGACCAATCGAAAATCAAATACAAAGATCAACAAACAGATGTGGCACAGGGTGTGAACATATGGGAGTTACCCACTCGTCTCAACGCACGGTACTAGGTGTACAACAATCACTCAACCTGCGGTTGCCCAACTCATGAACTGTGGTAATTAACCACTCGGCTCATAGCGGCTAACAGAACCCAGCAGGGAGACAAAAGGCACAACATTCCCGTTTGTCTTCCAAAACAACACCCTGGTACTCACAGATCAATACCCAAAGCCTAAACAAGGCACAATTAAACGAATCGGGGTTCAACAGCTGGATACACGCAACTCGCAAAACAACTCAACAGTTGGAAACACAGAGAACAGAAATTAAGGGAGTTCAAAAATACTGCAATTCTGCTGTCCGGACAAAGAAATCAAAGAGGATGAACACGACACTAAAGGTTACAAGGAGAATCAAGGAAATCTCAACCAAAACACGTCAGGGTGAAATTCTCAACAAGTAACAGTTATCCTCTCAACAACGAGGAGCTAAACACTCCTAAAACAAACCACTTCCCTAACAGGACTTGCTCACAACTTGCTAACCTAACTCAGCAGCACTCTCGGAACGACAACTTCTCCACCGGCAGGAGTAACAAAGACACTACATCACACAGACGAGATGGGGCGGAAACATCCCCACGCACCACCAAACAACAAATACAATCGTAAGCGAGCATGATGTCAACGTGTCAACTAAACTCACATAGAGTTAACAAGTAAGGAACAACTACCAGCACAATCTCCTCCGATCAAGATATCATCTCGCTCCCCAGTCGTCGCATCCACCTGAGTTGGATGAAGTCCCGGTTGCTCAAATAGAGAAAGCTCTCTAGCGCTAGACGTCTCTAAAGGCTGAAATTATGATCACTGGGACGAAGAAGGTCGATTCGGTCGCCTCGAAGAACTAATAATCAAATCCAGCTGCCCCAAAGTAGGACACACTCTAGCATAGTGCCCAATCTGACCAAAATTTTTGCAAGCGCCTCGCACTCCAATGCATTGAGAGGGTCGATGTTTACCCCCACACTGGCCACAGAAAGACGCAGCCGGCCTCACTCCACTAGAACCGCCAGAATTCGAAGAACTCGAACTGGATCTCTTAAAATTCCTTCCTCTTGGTCTTAACCTCTGTCGACTCAAAGACTGCGGTGCCACAGAATCTGGGAGGACGACGTTCCAGATGGCACAGGATCCACACTTTGTCCTGTCTCAAATCCAGCTGCCCCAAAGTAGGACACACTCTAGCATAGTGCCCAATCTGACCAAAATTTTTGCAAGCGCCTCGCACTCCAATGCATTGAGAGGGTCGATGTTTACCCCCACACTGGCCACAGAAAGACGCAGCCGGCCTCACTCCACTAGAACCGCCAGAATTCGAAGAACTCGAACTGGATCTCTTAAAATTCCTTCCTCTTGGTCTTAACCTCTGTCGACTCAAAGACTGCGGTGCCACAGAATCTGGGAGGACGACGTTCCAGATGGCACAGGATCCACACTTTGTCCTGTCGACTGCTGCACTCGAGTCTATCCAATTGCAAGGCTTTCCAAAAGGTCAACCGCTCTGTTGACAGCATTAGCAAGAGCGAGAAAGGCTGAAGACTGACTCTCACTAAATCCCAAAGGAACACTCGGTTGGGAGGAATCCTCTCTATCAGCACTAACCGGAGTCCTCGAATCAATCACCGCTTTCCTATTAGCTCTACCTCTTCTCCTAGGCGGCAACTCTCTACAAGACACTCAAAGGTAAGCACACAGGCAAGTAATTCAAGTAGTCAAGCACAAACCAAATAACAACTACTGTGCCTAGACTCACATGTGATCAAAGAAATCGAGCTTATCCCAGTTTAAGCTCTGACGCCAAAATGTCAGGCCTCGTGCACAATACAGAGTCAAAACACGCAAAACATGGCGGAAGCACTTAAAAAGTGGCTAAAAAAATTTTGCTTTTGGCCTGACGAAAAAAACTTAATTTAAAATACTGTCATACTCAAAATAATCCAAGTTCACACAAAATCAAAATAACATAGTATCATTATAACGAATACAACACTGAAAACCCCAAATCACAGATAGACTAATAACTATATAAACCTAAGCACCACCCGGGACATCACACCCGCGGCGATACCGGTGCAATAGATACTATACATAACTGGGACACTCTAAACACCTCCTGGGGCATCTACAGCTGGATCATCTCCACGACCAGCGGAACAACCTGGGAAACCTGAACAACAAGTAGGCAAACAAAACAAACCAGCCCCAGAGGGACATCGGGGTCAAACCCCAGTACGAAGAGCAGCATAAACAGCAATTCAGATACAGCATGCAATGTATCATGTCGTGCAAATGCATGAGCGGTACAAAGAACATCGGTAACAACCGGAGGGCCAAACGGAATAGAAAGCAACAACTGTGACACATCACCGAGTCTCGGAAACTACCCGATCGCACCCACTGGAAAATAGAGTGGCTCATCATCGCACTTGCGTGGAAGCCACCCGCCAGGTCGCACGGAATTTCAAGTGGACACAACCACCCACCAACCTCTATCCAGGTCACTGCAACTGAGGACTGGGAACAACTCAACCAACATCCTCCAGCTGCTGCAACTGAGGACTGGGAACAACTCAACCAACATCCTCCAGCTGCACTCAATCGTGGTTATGCAACACCGCACCGTACCACGGGGGAAGAGCTCCAACAGAGCAACATATCATGGCTAACAAAGGAACCATTGGCTCAATATGGTATGCAGATGCAGTAACATGCTTAACATGATGCATGTACGAGTAATGCCAGAAAACACAACAAAACATTCAAATAATCACATGCATATCAACTCAACAGATCACCAAACAGCAGGTAATACACCAGATAGTTCAGCCAATAGACATGCATAATATACACAACTTGCCTCTACACAAACACTCGGCACAGCTATATAACACATAATACATCCCCATGCCTATCTCAAAGCTCTAATACACTCGATTCGTACCTCTACACGGCAACTACCTCACGCAAATTCCTCCAAAGCACGGTACCAACTACCTGCTCGACTACGATACCTCACAGCTCACTGCAGACTCACAAGTCTGCCCGGAAGCTCGAATATGCTAAGGCACCTGGCAAAACAACTCAAAAACTGAATTCAAAACATCACTGTCTACGTCCAAGAACCGAAGCCTGGTTCTACAAGTCTACGCAGGCTAAACTAACTAGAATAATCTGAAAACTAGTCAAAAACACTCACCCAAGAGTCCAGAAGAGCCAACGAATGCTCGGGTTAGATCTTACGAAAAGCGTAGAACATCCAGATCCTGCGCACTTCTCTCCAACGTCGACTTTGATCTCCTATCTAGCAGCAATCAAAAGAGGAACTCAAGGGGAGTCCAGCGCCACCCTTCTCGTTCCAAACAACGACGGGAAATGACGGAAATCGACGGAAATAGGCTACGGTGAACAGTAAGGGTTTCAAGAATATCGGGGAAGAACAGAGGAAATATCGGGGAAAAATATGCTAAGTGTTCGCAAACACTAATATATAAATCCTCCAGTCAAACGCTACTGTTAAAGTCAATCGCAGTTAAATCAGAGCTCTAAAACAGATCCTATCGCTGAGGAACAAAATCACAAATCCGAAACCAGCACTCACGGTAACACGCACACAATTTAAACAAAATGACAGCGTATCGACGAAACAGATCTCTGGGCTCGCAACAGGTTCTAACAAATCGACAAAACCGGTCAACACAAAGCGTTGACATCTGCTCAAGAATTTTCGTTGCTAACAGATCCATCAACGCCCTACGAACGTAAACACTAAACGATGTCGTAGAACCCAATAGAGAAATCTAGACACGTCATCAAATCTGTCCGTAGCGCTCCAACAGATCTCTAGCGCTAGACCCAAAACGGTGCCGTCTCCACTTATCTAAACGACGTAGCATCGCTCCCCCGCTACAACAGATCTCGCATACGTTATCACCCATTGACCCTCGTTGACATCCGATTCACCACCAACCAGATTCCACAACCACGCGCGCTAACAACATTCAAAACCCCAAAACGACGTCACTTCAATACCACGGTGAAATCTGGACGCTAATAACAAACACTGGAGAAATCTGAAACACTAAGCGCTAAACTCTGCGTTGCAAAACAAATCTCACAAACACGCCCAACCTAAACGACAGCGTTTTGTTTTCCTCACACTACATCCAAAATCAAACACCAGCGACCAGATCTCTCCACAAACCAAACAGATATCACCTATGAACACTACAAAAATACGCGCTAACAGACTTCAGTACACTAGCTATAACAGATTTCTCCCTCTAACAGATTTCTCACAACAAATCCTTCAATTGGACTCCAAATTCAAATGGATTTCATACAATAAAAACCCATAACTCAAAGCACAACAACAGATTTCTCACAACAAATCCTTCAATTGGACTCCAAATTCAAATGGATTTCATACAATAAAAACCCATAACTCAAAGCACAACATCTCTAGGAGAACTCTGAAAATTACCAACCAGACTTCACCAAAATCCTGAGATCTGAATTTCTAAAATACTCAAATTTTCCAAAATTGTTCCAACCATGAAACCTGACCCAGAAACACATTCGAAGCCTTCCAACTGAAAGCTGAACAACCAGATTTGTCCACGCACAAATATGAATTCTTAAAAATCCGATTAACTCTACCAATTAATCATATTCGAATTTCAGGATCTCGCAGTATCAATCGAAAGAGCTACTCAGGATGAGCTCAGCGCCACCAATCTCGCTCCAAACAACGGCGGAAATCAACAGTTCTACTGGAGAAGTGTTCGAATGAACAGTAACTAACGAGGGTTTACTGGAGAAAAAGATGAGGAATATCGGGTTCAAAATATGCTATGTTTTTAGCAGAACTTAGTATATATAAATCCTTGAATCACTGCTGTTCTAAGCAATTCAGGTCTCTTCTTATACTAAGGAAAAATCCCTCTAAAAGATGACACCAGCTTTCGCCCTCAACTGGCTATGCTGATATGGTTCAGGTGTCTAAACGAGTTACTAACTCCACAGCAAACCACGTAGCACCAACAAATCAAAACGACGTAGCAGAGCTTCTACCGTTGAAACAGCTCTCTCACTAGCAACACCTGAACAGATCTTTCTCTCTCTAGCGACATCTGAACAGTGTTAACAACCAGCAGTCAACTAAGACGTGTTGACCAACACGCAACAGCTTCTCGCATCCGCGCGCTAACTCTAATAGATTCCTCTCGCTACACAGTAACGTTGACTAGCGTTGACATCTGTTCACGCTACCACCTCGTACCAACATCTGAGCGCTCACGCAACTCACTGCTGTCTTATTCTCTAATCCAAACGATGACGCTGATTAACTCTATGTCAAATCTGACACCCAGAAATCACAATTCCGTGACAAATCTTAATTCAAAATCTGATTAGCCACTAAATCTTACTTAACAGATTTCTAGTTCTCACAGTCTGTCAATCACAACGTGGCTCTTTCTCGGGTTCTCAATCAATCAATCAATAAGCTCAATATGTATGCATGAATGCCATGAAATTCAAATCTGATTTCAACATGCATAATTCACATAAACAGAACATATAAATTCAGGTATGAGCCACAACTGTTCACGTAAAACACAATAATCATCCAACAGATTCCACAGAACATCATTCATGCTTCAAAACACTACACGCTTATGCCAAAGCTGTAATATGAAGCTCAATTTGTGCCTCTGATCTCAGTTTCTACCTCAACAGATCTCACCAGGGCACGGAAAACTCAACCTTCTCCAATCTGCTCCTTCGCTGGTCTCAACAACATAGCAGGAACTTCCTGGGAACTCAAATCTATCAAGACATCTCATAACTTAGCTCAAAACTAAACTTCTACACCTTACTTCCTACGGTCAGAACTCATATCTGGTTCTACCTATCAACGCTGGTTCTAACAACAAGAACTAAGCTCAAATCAGTAAGGAAACACTTACCCAGAAGCTCAAACGAGCTAAAGAATTCTCGGGTCAACTGTCGCAGAAATTCACGAACACAGGGATTCCTTCGTGCTCCTTCTACGCGTTGAATCAGGTCACCTAACTGGTAGCAATCGAAAGAGCTAAGCAAGACTAGTTCAGCGCCACCGTTCTTGCTCCAAACAACGGTGGAAATCGACGACAAATCGGAGAAATAGTGCTCTATGAACAGTAAGGGTTTCGAGGGTATCGAGGAAGGAGATATGAAATGTGGGGTTCGAAAATATGCTAAGTATCGATCAGCACTTGTATTTAAATCCTCGAATTCAGCTTCTGTTCTTATCAACTCAGATCTCATCTTGCACTACAGCAGGAATCCTCACTTCTGAATCCAGCGCTCACTCACAGCTGGCTCAGCTGTCACAAACCAGACTTCGCTACACTCCTCTAACGCACAACTGCAAACGACGTCGCGCTAACTAATCCAAACGACGTAGCAGAGCTTCAACAGCTGGAACAGATCTCTCTCGCTACCAACATCTAAACAGTGCTAAAAATAGCAGTCAACGCAGATGTGTTGACCAACACGTGGCAGCTTCTCGCACCTGCGCGCTAACGCAACAGATGTCTCTCGCTACTCTCATATCAGCGCTCGCTAGCTACTCAGCACCGTTGACCCACATTGACATCTGAAATTACAAAACGACGACGCATCACTACTGAGCACTCACATCTGAATGGTCACAAATTTCCGCGCCAAGATGATGCTGGCCCATCTTCTTCCAGCGATGATCCGTAAGTCTGAGTTACTACCGGAATCACATCACTTATCGAAAGACTCAACTAATCAACTCCAAATTCAACACAGATTTCTCCCGATAGCGCCTAGAGACTCAAAGCTGAACAACTCTAAACCAAAATCTAAAATTCAAAAATCCATAAGTCCCGAATCAAAATTTTCAAATCTCAATCCTCACACGTTAAAGAAGTGATGTTAGACACACAGCTTTTGGGCTTAGTGTGCAGTGGTGTTGCTAGGAGTTCTTGCGGCTACGGGTCGTAGGAGTGGGTTGTAGCGAAGGTTCACTGTAATCAAAGCCTTTTAGTGGAATCCTTCACGATTGTGGAAGAAAGGGAGACGTAGGAGAATTTGCTCCGAACTTCCATAAACAAACCTCAGCGTATTTCCTTATATGCTTTCCGCATTCATACATACACATTGCATGTTTTTTTACTATGCATAAAACTGTTTAAAGAGCTTTCGAATATAAGAGTTCAGGTTTAGTTATTCCGCATGATTTAACTTCATTACTCAATCTGTATCTCGGTGCACTAATATTCAAGAACACTAAGCTATTGAAGCTCAAGGATTTATTCTACTAGATCGCTCGTTCTTTCATTGAGCTGGTTGGAGTCACCAATCAGAACCAGCCTTATGCACTGTGCTGGTTTAGCACTGAGCTGGTTCTATATTTATGCGATCCGGTTTTAGTTGCGTCCTGGTTTTTCCATTCCAAATTTTTAAATGCACGTAACTTACGGGGTTGGTGTTTCGGCTGTGTGAGAGCCTACATGAGTTGTAGCAGGGCTCACGAACACATCCCCCCCACCCCCCGTTTAAGGGATCAACAATTGGTATCAGAGCAGATTGTTCTTCAATAGTGCATTTTTCTTCAAAATTGTTTTGAACGGTTTTTAAAAGCGTGTCTGCTCTGATGATTATTTGAAAGCCTGTCTATGCTACAAAATTTTAAGTTTTTCAAAACTCATTTTATATAGATAGGGGGTGGAATGTCTATTGAATTGCAGAGTATTTTCTCGAAAGTAAAGTGCAGTAATATCTATACCGACGAGCAGACAGATTGCGGGAGGTCTTTGGACGCCAAGATCTCTAGAGCTGGGCGAGGCTTAGCCTTAGGGAAAAATGGAAGAGATTCTGTGAATTGAATCTTATATTTCTCCTCTGGTCTATATAAATGAGAACTTTTGAGCAGCATAGACTCTGTTTTCAAAGTCTCATGCACTTGAGAACAATTTTAAGCCTTTCGAACAATTTTCAAATAACAGAACCTGTGGTGTTAATAGTAGTGATACTAGGAGTTTAGTTAAGGTTCTACCTGACTGAGTGGATTAAGATACTTTGTATATTACTCAAAGTCATCTAGTGCGAAACCTTCCAGATCGCAAGAAGGGGAGATGTATAGGTATTGCTTCGAATTTCGAGAAACAAATCTCTTCCTCTATCTCATTTCAATTTACACACATTTGAATATTATTATTCACTTTATGATTGAGCTCATACGCCATAGTTATTTATTGCGCCAGAAAAAATCTAAGACATAGTTATTCTATCAGCTGGTAACTTGGTTGATTTGCAAAAATCATTTTAAAGCACAAAATTTTTGTAACGCCCCAGATTTAAAGACTGTCCCCACTGTACCACACTGATTTTTTCAGCGTGTTTTGTCCTCAATCGTACGCATCCTGAGAAACTTCCCAGTGCGTCACTCATCCCAAAATTGTCCCAGGTCAAGTACGCTTAACTTTGGAGTTCTTATGTGATGAGTTCCCGAAAAGAAGATGCATCTTGTTGGTATGAATAGTACCAATTAAATCTGATAAGCCTTTCTCAACTAACCTCAATTACATCTATAACTTCCCAGTCTCGTAATCCCTCTCATTTCGGTGTGGGATCAGTTCATTAATGTGCCCCTTCGTCTCTAGAAGCCTGTCAGGAGCCGCTCATTTTCCGTGAAACCTCTTGGACCGGCGATCACTCCCCGCCATCTTTTGAGCCCCGGACCTCGCAATTTTTAAAAAGAGTTTATTCACCCCTCTAAAATCTGTGTTGATTCTATTTTATCACAGCAATGTCCTTTGTCAAAACACATGTATTTTTGAAAATAAGGGTGAGCTCGTATGAACATAATAGGTAATGACATATCTCATAAATTGCACACGATCGAATATTTCTTAAGCTCTGAGCTGAATTACGCCTCTGATTTGATATAGGCTTCTGAACTGATCTTCTCTGCACATGAGATGTAATCTTCTCTAAACTCAATACTGTGCTCTAATACGAAATACTTCTACGAAACTGATAACTGATCCAAAGTTGTTTTCCCATGATCTGTTCTTATCGAATACTTAATATGTTCTGTTCTGTTTGATCAGGGTTCTTGTATTTGTTATCACCTAAACTTAGTAAATTTTAATATTAACAATTTTTTCATTTTTGGTGATGACAAAACTTAGCAGTTTAGAGCTATTGAGAACAAAACAATTCTCTTTTATATATATATGAAAGAATCTTGCTAAGTATACAAAAAACAAAAAAATGATCCTCTACAGCTGAAAACATCTCTTCTCAGAAACATTTCCTTCCTTTCCAATGCCGCTGCTCTATTTTCTACTGCTGCAACTTTTCCCATTTTTGGCATCACCAGCTCTTGTAAGATGAGAAATAATTTCTACAAGCTATGTTTCGAAGGAAGCGAGATTTGAAATTAGTTTCAGACGATGCACGCTGAACCTCATACATTTTTCGAGTCGTAGCCAACTCTGAAGAAGTTCAGCATGGACACTCTCCGTCCTCTTTTGAAAGTCAAGATATTGTCTTTGTTATTGGACTCACAAAATCCTCAACGCTAAGATCCAGAGACTTTAGCTTCCGATCAAATTCAGACATGAAAGAGGTCAGCAGCTCTTGAGATTTCAGCTGTTCTATTCTAAGATTCTGCACAAGGTCTCGAATCTGAGCAACTGACCGATGAAACATAGGAGCGCTTGGAGGTCTTAAAATATACATGATGGTTGAACTTCTTCTTACATGATCTCAGCAGCTTCGGAGGAGGTAGAAGAATATTGACATGATTCAGAGATAGGGATCTCCTCGAAAAATCCACAAAAATGTTCAGCACTCTGGTCGTGCTGAACAAATTTCAAAACTGTATCTGGAACTCTTTATGTATACTGTATTGAAGAAAAATTAGTCAAATTTGTAAACTTATTTACTGTTGGCCGCAAAGATCTGAAAATTGAAAATTGTAAAGCCTCTATAATTACACGAGCCCACTGCTGTTGTATATCTGTAGGATAAGGTCATCGTGAAGTTGTATCCTAGCTTGGAAGAATTAAATAGCAGATATGTATGTTAGAGTAGATGCCCAACTAGCCAACTTGTGGCGTGTGGGTTTTATAGACTCTTGTACAAACAGTCTTTATATATGATATTCGCATTTACTTATATGGCGTTATTTACTTTCATTATGTGTGTAATGATTTACAATTGCATTGGGTAAAGACCTAGAATGCACTAAAGCGTATGTTAGATGTGATAGTGGGTATGACGGCTATCATGAAACACATCTAATAGTCGCTGTGTATTCTGAACATGTTCCTAGTCGATTGGGCCGTCAAAATGAGGATAAGGCCGCCCGAGTTCGAGACTAGTATCTGCGATGCGAAGTACCATGTTTCATTGGTAGGGAACATTGTGATGTTCTGAGCATGCAGATAGATAGTGACCTGGTGATCTATCGAACTATCCTCGTTCGGACTTTCCAAGTGGTTACCATTTGTCGAGTGGATAAGTCCGAGGTCTTGGTTGTACTGATTAGTCCTCACGACTCGAAACGTCATTGAGACTCTACATGATAGGCGTCTCACTTTGACCCGTTTGCCGACTCACTTGGGGTCATAAGGCATCGAGATTGGGTGAGACCCCGATACATGTAGGAGTCGATGCATCGTTGTCGAGGATTCACCGCTCGCAGACATGCGTGGATATCCTATGCTATCTGAGGGGATAATAGTGTATAAATCTCTGGCCAGAGTACTAGAAGTGTTTTAAGTAAATGTGTTTACCTAGTTACACTCGCGATGTCACTATTCGATCTCCAAGATTGCCTTCGAGTTCTGGAGGTTTTTTAGTTTGCTCTGATGCTTCTTCTGAGTGGTTTAAGATGCGTGTTGATGAAGAACGAGTATGTGATGGCCTATGCGTCCCGACAGTTGAAGCCCCATGAGACGAGATACCCCGTTCATGATCTTGAGTTGGCTGCGATAGTGTTTGCCTTGAATTTGGCGTCACTATTTGTATGGTGTACAATTTGTGGTGTACACAAACCACAAGAATTTGAAGTATATCTTAACGCAGTCAGATTTGAATATGAGGCAACGCCGCTGGATGGAGTTGCTGAAGGATTTTGAGTGCGAGATTCAGTATCAGCCTGGGCGGATGAATTTGGCGGCCGATGCTTTGAGTAGGAAAGCCCAACCGGCGATGTCGACGTCGATGAGAATATCCAAAGTCCATGAGGATTTGGGGACTTCTGGGTGGCGTTTTCAGCCGAGTGATTAGTATTTCGTGGTTTCTTCTTTTCAGGTCGAGCCACAGATTGTAGCAAGCATTAGAGCAGCGCAGAGGCCTGATCCGTATGTGCATGAGTTGAAGATTAAGTCCCAGAATGGTCAGTCTGAGGATTTTTCTATTGCTTCTGATCTCAGATTTGAAAGAAGCCATCTTGAATGAAGCTCATTGTAGTGTAGTCGATACAGTGTGCATCCGGGAGAGATCAAGATGTATCATGCTTTGAAGTCATTGGTGGGAAGGCATGAGGAATGACATCTCTGGATTTGTAGCTCGTTGTTTGAATTGCCAACAGGTCAAGGCTGAGAGAATGAGACCTGGTGGATTACTACAGAGTCTAGAAGTGCCTCAATGAAATTGGAAGCACATCGCCATGAATTTTGTGACGCATTTGCCTAGATCGAGTTGGGGATATGATGTTGTTTGGGTTGTGATTGACCGATTGTCGAAGTCAGCCCATTTCATTCCCTATGATGTGAGGTGTTCGATAAAGAAGTTGGCGCGACTGTATGTTGACCATGTGGTGAGATTGCATGGAGTGCCGGTTTCAATAGTGTCTAATAGAGATCCAAGATTTACTTCCCGATTTTGGAAGAGCTTCCAGACAGCGATGGGTTCGAGATTGGCTATGAGTACAACCTATCACCCACAGACAGATGGTCAATCAGAGAGGACCATCCAGATTTTAGAATGTGAGGAAGCATAATTTAATTTTTGATTAATCGAGTTGATTTGGGATTTATCGCATGAATTTTGAAGGTTTTACGCATGAAATCTGATTCCCATTGTATTTCAGACGTTGCGCTATTGTTTAGAACCAGTCATAGCGAATTTGGGTAAAATCTGTCAACAGCAAGCTACTGTAGCAAAGTCAACGCGGGTCAACGTTACTGTATCTCAAGTCTGGTGAATTTTGAATCAGTAGAGTTGACGTAGGCGTGACGCATTGTTATCTGTTAGCAGTAGTTGCACTTAGAATGGTTGCTGCTGACAGCAGGCGCGCTAATGCAAGGATCAACGAAGGAACGACACGTGTTGGTCAACATTTTTGAGTGTTGACTACTGATTTCAGTAGTTGCTTTAGAAGGAGCGACCATTCGATGGTTTGAGGAACCAGTCGCGAGTTATCTGGCAACAGTTAGGGTGACGTATGATGTGCGACGTCGTTTTGATAAGTAGAAACGCTGCGTTTTGAGTGTTGCGACTGGGTGACCAGATGTTGGCAGCAATGCTTACGTAACCATTACGATGTCGTTTGGATTAGTTAATGCGTCGTCGTTTTGATTGATTAGCGTGACCAGTCGATGTATTGTTTTAAGAGATGTCTGTTACCAGATTTTGGCCTCTTCGCAAGAGATATCTGTTGTCAGCTGGTGAAGTGCTGCGACGTTGTTTGAGTTAGTTGGAATGGTGTCGTTTTGATTTTTTCCTTTGAGAGTGTATCGACTGGTGGTTACTGCTGGTTCTGTCGAAATAAAGAAATGATATCTGCTGTAAGATATCTACTGTTCACGTCGAATGAATATTTTCGTGGATAGCAGCTGTTGGATTTGAGGGTTATATATATAGAAGTGTTGATCGACACTTAGAATTTTTGATAACCTGATATTTCTTATCTTCATATTCAAACCCTCGTCGAGTTACTGTTCACCCGAACATTTCTTCGTAGATTCTCATCGTTTTCCGCCGACAAATTGAGTGGTCTTGGTGGCGCTGTACTCCCCTAGCTTAGCTCTTTCGATTGCTATCCATTTTAGACCTTGAGTTAACGCTGGACCTGGAAGCGTGGAGTTGCTAGCGTTCATAGTTTTTGGAATAAACCTGTGCTGTGTTTTCCTCATGCTAGCGTGGTCTTTTATATTTGAGGTCGCAGGAAGTGTCTGCCGTGAATTGCAAAGCCAGGAGGAAGCTGGGTGCTGGTCGTGAGTTCTGACGTACCCTTTTTGTGATCTGTGAGGTAGAAATTGTGGAATTGAGGTACGATTGAGCAGCCCTTAGCAGCTTTCAGCGTGAACATGACTATATTTTAGTGTTGTGAAATCTGTGGAATTGCTGTTATGTGTTTACGTGAATCAGTTGCTGAATTGCTTGAGTTCTGCCTACCGTTTCACGTATTATGCCTTGTATGCATTATGCATTGATATTGATTGGCATACACGCATACATATTGAGCCTTTGACAGATTGAATTGATGACCTGATTGGATGCCACGTTGTGACTGGCTGACTGATGAGTCGTGCCTGCAAAGTCCAACGCTATCATCGGAGTGGTGACTACTTGATTCGAGTGTCTACCACCGAGCTGTGATGGGCTGACGGGCCCCGATGATCACGGACCGATGATTTCCATCGGATGATTGGCTGTGAGTGGTATAGAGGCTTGATTTGATTTGCCAGTTGATCGACTGGTCTAGCTATCCGATTCTTTGTTAGCCCTCATGCATTCATAGCATTGATTTATGGCATGTTGCATGCTTAGCTGTTTAGACAGCTCTTCGTACTGAGGCTTGACCTCGTATTTTGTTTTCCTGCTTTTATGTCTTGGGTCTGTGTCACCCATTTGCAGGATCTTTAGGTAGCCAGGCTGGACAGAGCAGTGGTACAGCTGGTCGACCCCCGTTCCCATGAGTCCCAGTTATATTTATGATATGTACTGA
The DNA here is from genome assembly GCA_001598015.1 of Dorcoceras hygrometricum. NCBI lineage: Eukaryota > Viridiplantae > Streptophyta > Magnoliopsida > Lamiales > Gesneriaceae > Dorcoceras > Dorcoceras hygrometricum. Next base: position 36,116 of record KQ995266.1, read on the forward strand.
ACCGGGGAATGCCCCGTGTTTCTATGTATTGGGGATTTATTTTAGACTTGATATTTATTGTTGCATGGTTTGTATAAGTTTGAATTAACTTATATTTTGAGTATGATAATTTGAATGTATGTTTTTACGTTCACCCAAATTATTTCGAAAAATTTTTAAGCCCTGATTTTAGCTTCCGTGTTATGCGTTTATTTAAGTGTTGATTGGGAGTAATTAGCACGGGGCCTGACATTTTGGTATCAGAGCTTAAACTGGGATAAGCTCAATTTCTTTTGATCACACTCGAGTCTAGGCACAGAGTTTTGATTTGATTGTTGATTGATTCTGTGGCTTATGTGATTATTATCTGCCTTGATGTTTATCTGTTGTTAGCCTTACCTCTATACTTGTGTAGATGCCACCGATAAGAGGTAGATCTAGGCGTTCTGAGGGGTCTAGGGCTCCCGACAGTGACGAGGATGTTCATCAGGTAGATGTTGTGACCCGACGGTTGGGCGGGATGGAATTAGTTTTAGCTCGATTTCAGCGTATGAACCCTCCGATGTTTGCTGCTACCGAGGGAGGTGCGAGAGCTGAGGCATGGCTTGTACAGATGGAGGAGCTATTCGATACCTTGGAGTACTCTCCGGAAAAGAGACTGATGTTAGCAGTGCTGCAGTTACGGGATGATGCGCAGCGCTGGTGGAGGGGTACTTCTAGGATGCTTCGTGATAGTGGAGCAGTGATCACCTGGGAGAGTTTCTGTGAGGCGTTCCGTCAGGAATATACCCCGGAGTCCTACTTTGCCAGCCGAGAGCGAGATTTCGACAACCTCAAGCAGGGTAATATGCGAGTGGCCGAGTATGCGAGGCAGTTTTCTGCGCTTTTGGTGTACATGCCGCATGTAGCGAACCAAGAGCGGACGAAGAGGAAAAAATTCTTGAAGGGCTTGAGACCTGACCTTTACCGGATGGTGTTGTCTAGGTCCCCGGTGACTTTCATGGAAGCTGTGAAAAATGCGGTTGATATTGAGGAGATTTTGATGGATCCCGAGGCTCCGGTGGATCAGAAGACTGGACGTGCTCCTCAGCCAGTGCTGGCGGTGTCGCAGTCGTATCAGTCTCCTCATGGGTCACAGCAGTCGAGTTGCCAGCAGTTTCGACCTCGAGGGAAGCAATTCAAGAAGAAGGGCCATTCGAGTTCCTCTGGTTCCGTGAAGTTCAAGTTCTGACAGTGGTTCAGGTAGTGGTTCTGGCGGTGGATTTTGTGGGAAGTGCGGAGGGAGGCATCCGACTTCGCAGTGTCGTGGTGTTCAGGGAACTTGCAATAACTGTGGACAGCCTGGACATTTTCGGAGAGCATGTCCATTGTTGAGGGGACAGACTTCGGTTCCTTCACAGCAGGGTTCGGCTGGTGGTTCTTCACAGAGACCGCAGTTTCCTGTTCCGACTCAG